>JACEVL010006441.1:0-27500 GCA_020284085.1 Aporrectodea caliginosa
ATATCTGTTCTGTGCTATTGCATGATGTCTGCGCTCATATCTAGCAATATAGTGTAAAACTTGCCCGCACGACTTTCTGCGACAATACTGTCTCGAATTTACTGACCACACATTCTGGATCAACGAACTCATGGGCATTGCGTGGAACATATGACATTAGCCTACGATGATTTAAACTACTGTTGGTCTGTGATCGAAATTTCAGAAGTGCCACAAAATTTCCAGAGTCATAATTTAACGTCAGCGAAGGAAAATGTTTGCCGACCTCACAATAATAAAGTCTTCACAGTATAAATTCAACGAATAATTATAGTAATCTAGGATGTCAATAAGTAATCTAAACGGTTTGTAGTTTTTGAGAGCTGTTTAAATCTTTACGCAGTTGCGTAATTGCGTAATGCTAGTTACGCGCCTGATGAAGAACCTAGCGAACGTTTGCGAGATTAGTTTTTGCTTCGCCATCTAGCGAATACACGCTATGTTTACTGTTTGTACCGATGGAAGCAGTACGTGTATTTTGAGAGCGATAAAATGTAAGTTTTTCTCGAAACGAACTGATCGAATTAGATCAAACGATGCAGAATTGAGTGCATTTTACGCAGTTTGAGAAGGTTAATGGCATATGAAACACAGCAGCACGATAGAAAACTTACTCTGCACGTTTCATATTTTCAAAGTCATAGCTGAGGTCTCCCATCGTGTTGTCCCACTTGCCATTTTTCGCTATAAATTGTTTTAAATAGTCGTTTATTTCGTCCAAGAGACATTTGTTATCACTGATGGGTTGTGGATTTAATTAATCTAGTATAGCTTGAGTGCCTTCTGCGTTTGACTGCTGTTAAGTCCCAGGTCAGGCCTATATAAAGTAATTGCGCTGCATAATTTTCTGTTCAGTATGAAGGTCAGAAAAATTGATTTAATTTAAATTTTGTTGATCTTAACTTGAAAGTCATCTAATAACCGGAAGGACCACGTCCATGATCACTGAGAAAGGCCTGAGGTTACTAAAATGTCCGATTTATGACATTATTTTAACCCTTGCAGTACTTATTGCCTTTTGAAACTCATAGCCTATGCATTCATTCTGAGGATTTATATAGGGCCTCTTCATATATACTTTATTCACACAAAGAGGAAGACAATGAAAACAAAACACAAGGAAAAAATTACAGAAAACCCAGAGCGAAACATGCTTGTTTCTCCATTGTTTGTCTTTTCATTTGATAAGTAAAGTTCAATTTACTTGCAATCTAAAAATGTAAATATTATCCCTGATCGACACATACACAAAGTTCATAAATTTAAGAATTGTATTTCTTCCCATAACTGTACACTTGTGTAAACATCTTCAGAATCACTTTGCATCAAGTTGTATCATTTATAAACTTAATTTATTGGGAATTTACAGGATTTAGTCAAATTTCTCAGAGTTTTGTGATGATCGATGCTTATAAATGCAAGTTAGTTAAAAGTGAAGCCCTCATTTCTCTGCTATTACAGTTTCCATGCTCCGAATGGCGTCACTACCTAGTTCTCTGAATGCGTCATCTTACTAAAAAACATGGCTTCGCATTCTGCTACCAATGTTTCATTGGACGACTCAGAAGGGGATGCGACGGACATAGTAGAGAATGGCCGCAGTTCACTGGTTGCTGGTCTCTCAGATGAAGACGGCCCTTCGTACGGCGCAGTTGGTCACACCAGTGACGTGCTTTCTGGTTCAGAAGCAGATGATGATGACTACTTGTGTGAAATCCCAAATGTTCTGATCGTGACGGGTGTTCCAGACTCGGTTTTTGATGAAGAGGAGAGTAAGGTGAGAACAGTATGTAAAATCTCTTGAAGAGACGAACCTACCACTGATGACTCTTTCAGTTTTTGAGCACTTAACTCTGTGCTGTCCAACATGCGACCCACGGGCTGATTTTAAGTGGCCCAGTTCGAGCTCACTAAGTTTTGCAATTTGTGTAAAATGAAGTGAAACACAAAGTCATTGGCCTACTGGCATAGCTATTCATTCGTAACTTGGCTTATTTGATGCTAACTATTATAAAGCATGCTGTACATGGCATACACACATGTGATTATTCATTATGACTATTCCATAGTATATTTTAATGCAGTTAATAATTTTCAATAAATTTTAGTTGGTGCTTTTGAGTTTACTGTTGTGGCCCTCAGCTCCAACAATAATTTCTTCCGTGGCCCACGGTGTCAAAGAGATTGGACAGCACTGACTTAACTGATGAAGTCTTTGTTCTGAATTACACTGAACATCTTGTAGCATCATGTGGCATAAAATGGCATCAGGTAAACTAGTGCAGAGAGTGCCTGTGATCAGTTTTTTTTCTCTAGCGGTGCTATATAAATTTCTACTTAAATTATTACAGCTTACTTCCGACTTGTTGAGACAATCTTACACTGATAATATCGTTAACCCTTTAACGACGAGCTGCTTATGGTTTCCCATACGTTTTGGTACACGCTCGTCGTTAAAGGGTTAACTCATACACTTCATTCATGCCCATAGGATGTTCCCCAATTAGTTCTGACTCTTCTATTGTAGATGCAGTTTCCCTATACAGTTTGTTCTGCCTCTTTAACCCTTTTAAAGATGCAGAGAATTATTATTACTGAATATTTTGAAATTAAAATCGTTATGACTGATTTGCTGCAGGATGAATTTGAGACGCTGTTCAGGGAGTTTGACCATGAGGCTAACTTCCTCTACATGAAGAGCTTTCGAAGAGCTCGGATTGTGTTTGATTTTCCACGATCTGCTACGCGTGCTCGCATCTGTCTGCATCAAAGGAACTTTCTCGGCTCGACAATCAAGTGCTACTTTGCGCAGGTAGACCGATTGTTATTGTTATTTCTGTTTTGTGTGCATATTCCAGTGTCGAGGAAGATTTTAAGTGTGAGAGACACTTGTTGACTGCAAATGGCTTATCTTTGGTGATGTCTGGCTTCTTGAAAGAGGTGTGAAAAGAATTAACTAGGCCCATACGATTGGATAGACGACGATTGTATTGTATTGTATCTAAAAATTTATATAGCGCCTCTCTCAGAATAACTATTCAGAAGCGCTCTCAGCACGAAAACCCCGGACTAAAGAAACGTCTTTAAAGAACGAGAGACCAAAGAGGAAAAACTAGTCATTAGTTTAGCCCTTAATGATGGTCCGGGTAGCCACAAGATATCAACTCTTTGATTGTCATTCAGGTCTAAACTTTAAGACATGTTTCGTTTATCTAGTTTATACACTGTAGCCTGGCTTCTGGTTTCTCTGAATCTGTTGGATTTTGACCTGGCTTGGGGTGCTTGATAGTGTAGTGGTTAGTGTGCTGGACTATCAATCGAGAGGTCAGGGGTTCAAATCCCCTCACCTGGGTAGAAGTTTAATTCTAGATTTCTGCTCCATCTGTACCCTAGCCAACTCAGCTGTAATGAGTACAATGATCCTACACTGTCGGTAGGAAGATGAGACGACAAGAGAGAGGACTGGCCACCGTCCCTTATATTGCAAGGTTGAGAAAATGACAGCTAACACTTCATACCCATGGCTGCCTCAGGTCTTACTAAAGTGACTGCTCTTCTTTGTCTTCTCCATAGGATTATGTTTTTTATTGCAGTTTTACTGAAAACGACCATTGACTGATATCTGGGATATTTTATTTGTAATGCTATAGAAATCATTAGATTAGATTAGATGTCACTGAACACAGGAAACTAATAATGTGAAGTAAAATTAAATGCAGGGTCAGTTTTCCTGATTGTTTTAGGGCCGTCATATGGTACGAATTTGCTTGAGGCATGCTGTGAGGAACCGCTCTTTTTTTGTGCACACACAGATCTTGTTTGCTGCTATGGTTTCTTGTATTTTTTGCAGCCGGTTGAGACAACTGATCCGTCTTGTTCGTCACAGTTCCTCCTGCCACCAAAACCCGAAAAACAGTTTCTAATATCTCCGCCATGTTCACCGCCCGATGGTTGGGAGCCAGTGAACGAGAAAGAACCAACAATCAATTACGACCTCATAGCGGCAATCACAAACCTTGCAGCTGGTAGGCAGACATTATCTTCATAGCATCGGGATAAGACGGAAAATTCTGTCTAGAGGTTCAGAATGTTGGTTCAGGATGTATGCTTGATCTGTGGTTTTCAAACGGTGGTACGCCAAGTGTCGTTAAATGGTACGCAAAAAAATCAAATTTTTTAATTTGTTAGGAGTTTATGCCCATCTTTCTTTGATTATAGCTTTTCTACGTCTGGAAGAGAACTTGTGGTGTTCTCCTAATAATTAATTGCAAAGGGGACTTTGCGCTCGTCTGTTGTTTTTGATCGAACCTTTGCTGGTGGTACGCCAACATTCGATTTTTTTACCTAGTGGTACAATAAAAGTAAAGTTTGAAAACCGCTGTGCTGGATGATACACTGAGGATCTAGATTATGTTGATGGTGATTACCAAAACAAAAATGTATGGAATAAAATTTGTTGTCAATATATTTTTGAGCAATGGATGAATCCATAAGTCGTGAAGAGTGTATCAGTCGGTTGCACGAGTTGTAGTACACTTCCCAACCACCTTTGGCACTAATTAATCATCGTAATCTTAAATTCCACATTTCTAATGCGCCACTCTTAGATAAAGCTGAGTACATAGCACCAGCTTCTTTATGAGTGCTGTATGTGGCCTGCATATTTGGATTACTGAATCACAGAATTTTATGTGATGTGGTTTTAGGTGAAGCGCATGAGATTCGAGCTGCCTCGGAATCCGTTCCTGGTATTATAGTTCACGCCTGTGAAGATCCGGAAGGATTTAAAAGTCGACCGCAGATACTTCAGACAAGATGTCCGCATGCATTGTAACTCCTGTGTTAATGGTGCCTGCATCTTGCTGTTTGCATATTGTATCCGGTGACAAATAGCACCATTTTAAAGTTCAGAAAAGCATTATAATAAATAGTATCTATTAAGAAGATACATATCCCTGATATCCAAAGGTGTAAGTCTTTTGTTCACATCTAGTGCCATGTTGCTTCTTCTCTATCTGTTCCTGATGATCTTATTGTCACTTTTCAATGCCAAAGTGCACTGTTGGCAGAGGTGCGTTTACGCATATGCACACTAGGTGCGAGCCTAGGGCTCCCAAATCTCAGAGGGCCCCAACCGAATGAAAATATTTTTTCAATTATAAAAAATAACAAATTTGAATTATTTGAAATATGACCTATTTTCAATTTTTTACAGTTTAGCCATCCCCATAAAAATATTGTAATTTCTAATTGTTTTGTTCATTTGGACTAATAAAATGTTTGCACCTAGCTACCCGTTTTGTGTAAACGCACCTCTGGCAGTAGGTGCTTGCTTGCTTCTTGTTGTATATCTCCGATTATCTCGGATGCTCTGGTGTTTCTGAAATCTCTGTTGACTTGTAGGTCCATCAAATCTCGCCTTCTTAATCTTGAACACTAGACTAAACGTTTTTGCTTAAGTCTGGTCAGTTTTTGCAGATTTGTTTGTTGTGTGCGTCGTTTAAGAATGCTTAGATATCGAGTAAATGTAGATGATACTGTGGTGAGAATTTTTTGTAGACGGTTGTGCATATATTGTAGTGTTGTAGTGTTGGACAGTTAAGTGGTGATTTATGCAGGGTGTTATGTATGGTCATTTCCCCCAAAGTAGTGGATTCAAGTGGGGCATAGTGGAAAAATACACTACCCCAAAACTTTGCAGAATAACATTTTGTGTGTTTGTGTTAGCCCTGAATCCTGGACCCCAGTATGTCCTGCCCCACTGATGTAATGTAAAGTAATGATGACAAATATACAGCATCAGAAGTAGCAGACTTCTTCTTTTACTTTACAATATTATCTCTTAGAATTCAAATTGGTTTGAAAGCATGGTCATTTTCAGCCTCGTGAATACATACGTGAGTGGGCACTTTAACGATGAGAGTGTACTAAAAGCGACTGGGAAACCAATGCAGCTCGTCGTTAAAGTGTTACCTTAAAAGATAGAATTTGGATTGTTTTTGAAAGCATGAACTGTTTCAGCCTGCTTCACTTCACTTCATCGAGCTGCAGAAATAAATTGTGTATCTGCAGACAATAAGAACGATGCCAAACACCCTAGTGTTGTGTCTATGAATGTACTGATTTCTTTGGCATATACTTTTAGAAGGCTTCCTTTTTACGAGTGTAACGTCAACTGTCCTGCAAAGTTGCCTTCAGTTTCTTATTATAACAATTTGTAAGTTTTTTTGTAAGATTTTGCATTTTTTGCAACATTTCTAATGAAGTTTACGAGTGATGTTAATTTCTTTGTTTGTAGTATGTTTAACGATACCATTTCAAAATTTAGTTGTGTTAAATACTGAAATCTCATTGCGGTGATCATCTAGCCATGTGGGCTGCTTGCTGAATATCCGTGATACTTGCAAACACTTGTTTGATATGTAAATACGTTCATTTAGCATGGCAGAAATAATTTGTGTTAGAAATACATGTAATGAGGATCTATTAGAGACGTGTAATAAATTGTTGTGTTCTTCTTTCTTCTTGTTAGTTCTTGATAGTAAGATAATTGTTAAAAATGTTTTAAAGAAGAATTGCTGTTTAAGTGTTGTATGCTGTGGTTCTTGGCATTGCTTCCTTCCAAGCAGTAAAAACCGATCTTCAGGCCACTTGGTCATGCTTTGAATCAAAACAGTTCTGCCATATTGATGCCAGTAAATATCAACAGTTGCTTTTGGAAATATATTCATTTATTGCTGGAAAATCGGCAAAAAAACAAATGGAATCTCTTTTGTTTTGTTCATTTATGGTTTTTCCAATTTTGCATGTTTTAGACTTTTGTGGTATTGCTTATTGACATTGTTTTCCAGATCTGGAGTCAATTGATGTATAATACATCTAATTTGAACTGATAGATTATGTTTAAACTGACCACCAAACTTGAATTATTGTTCTCGGTTCTGAACAAAACTGGTCCATCAACGGTTTTTGTAATTTGTATATTTTTAGAGTATTGCTTTATTGGTGTCAGTGTTAGATTTTAAGAAAAACTATTTAAGGAACGTGTTTGTGAATGGTCTGTGCAGTTGGTATAACTGACGTTCGTAGTTGCTTTTATTTGTTTTCACTGCACTCCTCCCCATTCCATTAAATGAAATTTTTGCATTTTTGCTGCACTGATCTCTTTTATGAGTTTTACTTTTACAACTGTAAGAGGGAATTCTTTGTAGTAAATATTTTAATGTGCAATGGATCAAAATTTGTAAATTATGAGCTGTGAACTAAATTTTTCAACTATGAGTACTGTTATGAATTTTACAAAACTCTTGCCACAGCAAGATTGTAACATGGATAATTCTACAACAGTATACAAAATAATCTAATCTTTTTCAAATTCATACAGGACTTGCATCTTTTGAATGTGGAAAAATGTGTGGGAAAATACAACTATCAAATAAATACCATTATGTTTTATCAGATTCTGTTAACTGTGCTATATTGTGTACGTTGCCTATTGTTGAGGTGTAGTGAACAATAATGTGTAGTTTGATATCAGTTGCTTTTTAAAAGTATTGTTGTTTAGGAAGAGAATTTGGTTTATGATCAAAGAACTCTAATCAAGCATTTTAGCTGCCAAAGAGTCTCCTCTTTACATATGCAGGTTTTTTCTGTTGTTTGTTGTTAAGGGGTCATCCATTTAGTACGTACGCACAGAGGGGGAGGGGGTAACCCAAATGCATCTATTTGCGTATGCTTGCGTATGGTCTACTGAGGGGGGGGGGTAAAATATTTTGTCCATATTGGCATTCCTTCAAATGGGTATTTACATGTATATATATATATATCTATATATATATATATATATTGTCTATATTGGCCTTCCTTCAAATGGGTCACAGTTCAGCTATCAGGCAATTACTCTAGGAAGAAGGGTTGTGTGAGAGCCTTTGACTGCAGGCTGCCTTGGTCCAAGCTTAATGCCGCTGCCGGGTGATTGTTCCTGCTGTGGCTGTCTGTCTGTACGCCCATGGACAGTTTAACGGTATATATATATATATATATATATATATATATATATATATATATATATATATATATATATATATATATATGAGCTCCATGGTCGTACAGACAGACAGCCATATATAGGAATATTGGCCTTCCTTCAAATGAATCACAGTTCAGCGATCAAGCAATTAATAGGGCTAAGTAGCTCTGTGGGAAAGGACCACACACTTATGCCAGTTACCTCTGACTGCTATGAACTGTCTTGCAGCTGTGCACTGAGTCCCAACAGTTTGACCGCCTGCCCTATTCAGTCAGGATATAGACCGTTCTATAGGATCGGGGGGGGGTGCATGTCAAGCGTACGTACGCAGATGGGGGGTGCTAAAAGTACGCTTGCGTATGGGGAGGGAGGAGGGGGTCAATTTTTCCCGGAATTTTGCGTACGTACTAAATGGACGACCCCTAACTAGTAGGAATTTAACCTCTCGTGTCCTGAGTTCAATTTCGTGTATGTTGTGTGAAATTAAAACTTCTTTGCCAAGCCACAATATCTGTTGTCATGATAAATTGTCATTTTCACAGCAGCCAAAAACATCCAACCACAACAAGAACATTTATCAACAAAAGGCCAGTACAGTTTAAAGCTACTCCTGTTTTGTGACCAAAATCATTGCTTTTGTTAGCAATAAAATGGTCTTCTAAGTATAAATTCTTGCTGTTGACAAGATGTGCAAGTAAGAAGGGCACAGCTTTTAATCCGTAAAACATTTTGTGGGCTTTTTAGGGCTTTTTAATTGTATTGTATTGTATTGTATTTGGCTATTTATAAAGTGCTTCTCACAGCAAAAGCCTTTCAGAAGCGCTCCCAGTGCGAGCAACCCGAGGGAAAAGGCAGGGTTTTAGTTTAGAAAAAGATGAGGAGAGACTACCAGAAAGGATGGCAGAGTGAACCGGTGGAGGAAGTCCATTCCACGGAGCAGGACCTATGCAGGCGAAGGATCTGGATTGAGCCATCGCAGTCCTGACACGGGGAACAAAAAGTCAAGCCGATCAGAGGATTTTAATACTTTCAGTTTACAACTACAGGCCAGTACTGATTTATCAGAACCTGTTGGCATTTAACTTTGTGAACGTGTTATGCATATTTTTGCGTAATTTATTCTTAATGTGTTTGTTTACATTTTTATGATGTAATACATATTTAAACTGGGTTACTTCACAGCTTTCAATTATGCAATATGCATGTTATAGATAACCAAAGTATTAGTTTTGACATATCTACAGGTTTGGGTAATGTTATATGCTGTGGATCTGCTATCGTTATTATGAGCTGGGTAATGTTGTATGCAGTGGATCTGTTATCATTTTTATGAGCATTATGATCATGTTTTAGAAACATCTATTTGTTGTCAGTATTGATTCTTTGGATATATCAAAACTAGAGTTGATTTCAGCAAGTGCTTTGCATTAGGAAATATTCAGTTTCATCCTGTATATATATATATATATATATATATATATATATATATATATATTCAATTCAATTATATATTCAATATATATATATGTGTATATATATATATACAATTCAATTATATATTCAATATATATATATATATATATATACTATATGTATATAATTTATATATAAGCTTTTATTACACTATGTCTGTTTCTTGGTTTCAGAGAACTCCTGTCCATATATTTCAGGCCATAATATTGAGTATATACATAATATTGAGTATATACACTCATGCTTATATATATATATATATATATATTTATAATGCATATATTTATGTTGTATATACATCAGAATCTCCTTGTAACATGTTTCATTATAACATGAATATATAACGTAAGAATCACAAGTTTGATGTCAGAATTATTATGGTCTCTTTTAAACTGTTTTACGGCATGGCTTCCAGGTGTAATAGGTATAGTGAGGTCCCAGGTTACTTTTTTCTAGCATGCTCATAATTTATATGATTCTTAGACATGCGTGTGGTGGCGCTATCTAGGTAACATTATGTGAAATGTTTTGGCAATTGCTTTCATGGTTTATAGAGAAACTGGTTATTTAAAAAAAAGTAAGATTGGTAGGGGACATACAAAATGCGAGAGAGGAGAGGATTTTCCCAGCGATCTGTGCAGTAGGGGCTACTTGCAATAATATTTATAATAAATAAGAATAATAATGAGTACTTGTGTTATTGACTGGTGGTCAGTGATATATGATTTTTAAGATGTTGGACTGTAATGTTTGTACCAGATAATTGTGTGAGCATTATGGCCTCACTAGTTTCCGCTTTAGTAGATACTTTTAATACTTTAACGACGAGCTGCATGGTTTCTTTATTGCTTTTAGTACACTCTCGTCATTAAACTGTTAAGAGCAGGTATGGTGTGTTTCTTGCTTGAAAAGTGAATACTGAGTTTTGTAGTTGGAATACTGTTTTGTCTTCCTACTAGTGTAAATAAAGTGATGTGCCAGTTTATTTGGTTGTTTTCATCATTTATAGACATAGGTATGAAATCTTTAGTGATAATATGGAGTGGTTAAATTTATATAGCACCAACTGCATAAGAACCAATCTGAAATGCTTAGAGAGAATTTGATTGCTGTCATTTATATACTGGCACTGTCCAACAACAAATATTTCATTGAAAAATCTCTTCTTTTACATTGGCAATGAAATGTCAATACTGAAACTTTACAAAATAGCACTCGCAGAATAAATTAGATTGCATAAATAATTATTCACATTGCACTGAAAAAATTACGCTAATGTACACAAGACATTTCAACATAAAAATTGGTATAAAAGCAGAAGATAATAATTTTACTCGTGATAATGATAACTGCTGTTATTAAATAACAGTTACAGTAGAGTAACCAAAATCTCTACATTAGCAATAACTTTGTTTTCTTAAACTACGTACTGCTCTTATGTTTTAGATCTTAAATTGTTTAACTAAAGCACATTATATAGTAATGGTAATTTGTTGACAGCAATTCAGTCAACTTTTAAATTCCTACAGAAATCAGACACAGTACATTTGCTTGACTTTTTTAAACTTCAACTATTGAATGTTTCTTTGGCAAAATCTCTGTGAAGTTATGGCAAGTCCTGTGATACACTGGCCCTCTGCCAGTGACCTTGGGATTTAAAAGTAGGAAAATATTAGTGCCTCCTCAAGTTACACCAGAGGTACCTGAGAACTTTACCAGTACTTTACCTTACTTCACTTATATCACAGATTTCTTTGCTCTGCAATGCATGGTGAATTGGTTGTTCCACCGGCCTGGACTTCCACGGTCCACCACAGAAGCTTTGCATTGGTTGGCCCATCCTCCTGGAACAAGCTGCCTAAGAACCTGCAACATGAGCTTCTCAGCCTCTCTCTGCCTCTTTTCCGCAAAAGCTTGAAGACCATTCAGTTTGATTGTGTTTTCATTGTGTTAGGTCGGGAGTGCCTCTGACGAGTCTCTTGCAGAATACCATCACCAACGAAAACCATGATTCAAATCTAGGCCACAGCAGTCAACGTGTCATGATCAGCCACTGTGTCACTCTAAACTGAATTCTATTCCACATCATGACTCTTCAAAATCAACGTTACTTCACAAAAGACAAAACCAGAAATGCAAAAGTTTATATACTATCACAGAAGAATGCAGTGTAGGTATGCACACCAATTACATATTATTGATTGAGCGCCTTTGAGGAGTTTCTCTCTAAGTAGTGCTACATAAATTTTTACAATTATAATAAGATCACTAAGACACTCTAAAGAACAGTACAAAGATACCACAATGCCAATGCTGGCCTGCACCATTTAAATAAGTTAAATATATACATTCAGTTATACAGAATTACACTAAATTATGCTATAATCATGGAAAAGCATGCGGCTCAACTAGGTCCTCCAGAGTCCAGACGATCACAAGAATATTTTTCAGCTTAATTCAGACCTTAGATCTGTCAGAAAGATTGTTTCAGCACCTTTCAAAAAGGAGCTACATGTATTAAATATGAAGATACTGGCAAAACATACACACACACACACAGACACACACACATAGATATGGTACACACAGAACCATATGTATCAGTACATACCAGTACATTTCGGTGCCAGGCCAGAATCCGGGGTCAAGCCGAGATGACAGCATGGTGTTACAGTGTACATCATGGTTGTCATGGGGTGGTACAGGCGCAGAACCAGAATAGGTTGAAAAGTTTGGTTTCAGTCTTGAGTGGAAAGCTGCAGAAGAGATGGCAAGCAGGTAGCGCTGAGATTGACGGCGAGAGAAGTGGTATATACATATACAATTATACATACCATATATACTCTGAGAGAATGAAGAAAGAAAATATAATAATGAGTCAAAATAACCCATTAATGACTGGTCAATCGAAAAGTTCCACCTTCTGTATGTAGTAAAATAAATAACCTTTGCATATGCCCAGTCTTTACAAACTTCAGCAGGTAAGTTTACCACTTACCTCTGGTAGACACCGGTCTACCAGGAGGTAAACACCTGTCTACCAGAGGTACGTGTAAGTGGAAGTTGGTCATACTGGAAGTTTCCCACTTATCGTAAAGTCAGGACTCAGCAGTCTGCAGAGTCTTTGAGAGTCGTTGCCTTTGGAAGCAGTATACACCCTCTACCAGAGGTAAGTGGAAGCTGGTCGTACTGGAAGTTTCCGACTCATGAAGTCAGTGGACTGCGGACTCTTTGAGAGTCGTTGCCTTCGGAAGGTGTCCGATTCGTCCCAACAACGTCTGGCCAAACGAAAAAACAAATCTAGTAGATATCAGAACATTTGAATAGCAGTAGTAGCACCTTGTAAGTACATCTAGAGTGATGTGAATGAGATCTAGAGAGCAGAAAATAGGCTGATACTTGAAAGTGACCGTACAGAAGATATACCAGGTATAAATATAATGCATATCAAATCCACACAACACACACAAGCCAGTGAATACACGCATACATACTCAAATGTGGTTTTAATTGTTTCTAAGTTATTTCTTTACCAATCTTTACCCTGGAGAAGAATTAAGGTGTATTATGGTACAATGGTAGAAAGAATCGAAGAAGGGGAAACAAGAAACCACATTGCTGCATTATATGAAAGAGCAAAGAAGTCAGACTGTAAAAGTTTCAAATGAGACACACACCTTTTAGGTGAACTCCTGGAAGGTGACCGAGGATAATGCGAGTAAACAAGAGAAAGCGTCTCAGAGCCAATGTCGCAACTACGTGACATGATGTCGTCGTCAAAGGCACGTGGTGTTGTACGCGAAGCTGCACGCGATCTGGACGTTGGAGAGCGGCTCCTGCGATGGTGATGGGAAACAAGATTCTCTTTACCAACAGAAGGCAAAGAACTTTCCCATGACATGGCTGGCAGTGTGCTGAAACTTCGACTCTCTCTTCCTGTTCCAATTCCTAAATAAATCAACATCATAAATCTAGAGAATTCTTTAAGTGTGATTGAGATTTTGTGTTCACTTGGTGGCCATGTATGGGCCCAATGAAATTAAGCCAGTGATTTTGTGAGGAACTTAGAGGGCACAGTAGTAGATGTCCAGACATAGGCATACTTAGGGGGTTTGCAGGTTCAACCCCCGAAATAAATAGCCAAAATCAAAATTTGTCCATATGCTTTTATATGCAAAATACAATAAACTTAACTTTCGCGACCATGTCCATTGGACCCCCCCCTTGTGTCCTGGCTACGCTACTGAGTCCAGATATATACAAATATACAACAGAGCATTGATGGCTCTGAACAACTATGCACGAAGGACTTGCTCAAGGTCCTTACACAGTGACTGCTTCAGTCTCAAACCCATACACCCACCATGAAACAGGATGAGCACTCTAATCAATCAGCAATCATGACTCACATTGGCATTCACATTTTACCACTGTTTATTTCACTAAGAGGATTTCGCCCTATTTTAGGAATCTATTCAAACACCGGTAAAGTAGAAGTGTTGTAGAATAACGTTACCAAATTCATCATACTTCTACGGAATTAAGGACATTTTTTCATTTGTTTATTTACCAGAAGACAGAGTCCTCCAAGTTGAAACTGAATTTATCTGCTTTGGCATATCGCCATGGAAACTGCCCCAGCGCTTTGCCAGACTCTGAAGTCTAAAAGTTTAACAACAATACAAGTAATCAAGTAGTGAACTTTGAAAATAAACCAGTTTAGTAATTATTTAATTACTTAATTGTATTAAGTAATTATTTAATTTAGTAATTATTTAATTATTTAATTCTATGAAACAGCAAACAGAGATATTTGCTAGACCTATGACTAGCTGACACTCTGTGATCCTGTATGGTTGTATTTGCATTATTGTACATTAACTTTATATAGCACTGCTTTAAGAGCAAAACAAATCATAGGTGCTCTGTGTTAGCCTAAATAATGTCAAATAGCCTATAATTACAAACGAAAATATGACATCTGCTTGCAAAACAATGCACAGTAAGCTGGAAGAGTCACCAGTGGTGGGCCCACGCACATACATGGAACCAACCAACGGGTTCCCGTCAACAGCTGACAGATGGCATGAATTTTTAGAAGTTTCCAATGCTTCCAATGAACTTAATTATTAGGACTATTAAATTTAACTATAAACAGCTGCACTAGATTATTTTTAAAATTTATAACGTATCAAATTATTACCATTAAATTTTAAGTAGATGTTACTTGTTTGCAATTAATTACCAGTACTAGTGATCACAACAATAACAAAGTAATGACCTAATCATTAGTAAATAATTAAGTAATTATTTAGTTATTAGCAAATGCTCAAACCAAAACTTTACCAACCGAATAACTGCAATGACTGCTTGCACCGCTTTTCGAAACCTATTCAAAGGCATTTGGAGTCTGTAGTTATGGATCCCAACGGTAGGTGCAGTGTAGACACCCAATCGAGCGATGGCGGCCAAAGTGTCTTGCTCAGTGTCTTGGAATCCCCCGATGAGGAGAAGAAGATACCTCTTTTGATACACAAGTGACCAAAGATGCTCCTCTGCCTTCAGACACCGCTTGCTAAGTGCCATCAGCTGCAACAATAGAGATGCCAAGTAATGTAATGTATTATAAATCTTCAGAACTTCTCAGTTCCACAAAAAGCCATAATTATTACTTTAAACAAATTGATTTATAAACCACATCCTTTGGAATGTACCAGTCACAGTTATTTCCTGTTCTACTGCATAACTGTATTGTTGAATATTAAAAAAATCAAATAAAAATATCTGTCGAAGACTTGGGTGACTGCATTTCCCCATAGGGCATTTCCATTTTTTAGAGATTGTTCTGGATTTCTACTGGAATACACCAAACTGGAGTAAGCGGACCAATTTCAGCCACCGGTGACCATCAGCTGATGCCTAGTGCATTGCTAAAATGTACTTCAATGACGAGCTGCATTTGTTTCCCAGTCAATTTTTTTTAGCACATGCTCATTTTTAAAGTGTTAAAAAACTAGGCCTACAAGATGGGATTAGAACGGTTTAGATTCAATTAGACATACTCTGGATGAAAGATTAGTTCCGATGTTCCCCATCCGATCTTCATTTCTGACAAAACTGTCTAAAGACTGATAGATTGACATCAGTTCCTTGTTCAGGGCACTAGTGTCTCTGCTACAATAAAAATCAAGACCAACAGTTAAATAGCTGAAAACACATTTAAGTATAATATTGATTTATTTATCTGTAAATGAAAAGTAATGGAGTTGCCACGAAGGATGCATGGTTTTGCATCATCCACTGTCTAAAGACTGTCCATGATGTGATCCTTTGATGTTTTAAGAAGAAACTGAACTTTTAAAAGAATTGTCTGCTGTTCACATACTCGGCGGGACACCCTAGGACATTAGCTACGACCCAGTAGCCTATGCAACAACGTTATCACGAAACGTGTTACAACGAGTCTCCAGTGTATTGATCAGCTGATGCCTATCCGGATTTATTCAGCTGGCCATGACTCTTACCTGAGTATACTGACTCTTACCTGAGCATGCTCACTCTTGCCTGAGTATGCTGACTCTTGCCTGAGTAAGCTGACTCTTACTCAGCTGACTCTTACCTGAGTACGGTGCACTTGGACAGGTCATCCCGATATTTAGCAAGCAGGCGTTGAAGCTGTTCACACTGTAGCAGGAACTCATCTCTTCTCATCGAGTAGTAGAAGTCGTCCAGAAATCTAAATGCACAGCAGTAGTCTAACTATAGGCCACAATTATCAACATTTAAACAAGCACTCGCCATCAAATATTACAGGGTCTTAAATGAACCCACACATCAATCACTAAGTAACGCAAACAGAAACAGTCCTAGGCTCTCTAAACTTTTAAAGTAACAAAGTTGCATTTGTGACAACCTTGAAAAGTCAGTAAACGAATATCGATTGAATATTTTTAAACTTAAAGTAGTGTAGAAATAGTCGCAAAACTGCAGTTGAAAACAAGGAACGTTGCTCGTCATTAAAATAAAAGAACTAACTGGAAGGAAACTAAATTAAATTAAGGCCAGGTGACATTAATTGAATGACAATTAGTATGGGTGCCTTGCTCTGAAAAAGGCTGGAGACAACCGAAGTAGAGAATGGTGAATATGGCAGAACAACCCAGGAATGTCAAGAAGAGGGTATTGGACAATGGACAATGTAAATGTACTGTGGCGGACAAGCCACAAGGTAGCATTTAGGCTGTTTGGCCTATAATGAATGGCCTAATGATATTGATTTTCTGTTAAACGGTGTCGCGCCTCTGAGTCGCTAGGTGGCGTAGCCCAAGGTTACATACGTTCGATTCGAGTGTTAATAAATATAATAAAAATATACGCCCGCTTAATATTTGCCATTTTATCGTTTTAATATAGTGATTAAATGAAATTACATCTTTCCACGGCCTATAATTGATGACTAAAGATAGGCATCGCCTAAATTAATACTTAGGAGATCTATCTCTTAGACACCTACCTTATATTAAATTTTTTGGTATGGACGCATTTATAAGCGTTGAGATGCTACATTATACATTGATCACGGATGAATATAGCCTGCCTCACCGTGCATCGCTTATAATGTAGAGTAGCGACAGTTTACTACTCTGAATATACGATACGGATCTTTTGGTATCGTTCGGTTACGGTTAGCGAAAAATACCACACACCAGTGCGGTAAGCGAGTGAAATCGGTTCGTGAAAGTTACGGTCGCACCAGCGTCCAAAACAAGACTAATCAGTGCGCTCCGGAGTTACAGTCAAGGCAAACGCTCTTTGGGTGTCCGGACCGTTTCCGCTGATTCGGCAGGGCTGGGGCCCACCCTGTCGTGATCGCGAGACGGTTTGAATCCCGATTGCGGGAGTTTAACGGCTGAGCATAACTCTGGGAAGGACCGATCGTGAGATATAAAGGCTCACAGGTCTAATACGGGGAATACCGAGAAATCACAGGTCTGTATAAATACACGGGGCAGGCGAGGCCCCGGTGATACCGTTCGATCGGAGAGTACGGGAGCCGACCGAGAAAATCAGTTAACGGCGAGTGAAAATTCATAGTCCGGTTTCCGCGTAAAGATCGGCGTACGGGAAAGACGGGAAAATCAGTTAACGGCGAGTGAAAATTCATAGTCCGGTTTCCGCGTAAAGTTCGGCGTACGGGAGCGACCGAGAAATCAGTCAACGGCGAGTGAAAAAGTACGGGGAAAATTCCCCAGTGACCCGGTTCGATCAAATACGGGGAGGGCGACCCCGTTGGTGACAGATAGATACGGGGAAATTCCCCGCTGGTCCGGTTCGTTAACATCTGGTAAACTTGCACTTAAATCTCAACCATTGCGGATAGACCCCATCCGCATATTCTTTTCTATTCTTTTTAACTTGCGGGTCTACCGCACCTTTTCTACTTACGCGACTTACCGAAAAATCATAGTTAGGCTATTTCCGCGGTTTCCCCGTGGAATATCTTTCGTCGCCTACCTAGCGTCGTTCTTAGTTACTTCCGCGGTTTCCCCGTGGAACGTCTTTCGTCGCGTGCCTAGCGTCGTTCATAATTACTTCCGCGGTTTCCCCGTGGAATATCTTTCTTTGCGTACTTACTTCCGCGGTTTCCCCGCGGGATCTATCTCTTCTTGCGGATCTAACCGATATATCTCTATTAGCGGTTTCCCCGTCTAATATCTTTCCTTGCGTTCTTAACGTCGGTTGTACTTATTACCGCGGTTTCCCCGCGGTAAATCTCTACTTGCGGAACTAGCCGCATATCTCTCTGTTCGGGGAACTACCCGACAGATCTGACCGTGGTTCGTTCAGGTGTGAGAGACAGTACAATTCCCTAACAGGAAAGTAATACACAGGTCTGTGAGAAACAAAGGGGTAACGTTAGTGACACTTACCCTTGGTTACCGTGCTTCTGTGCGCTCCCGGGCACAACCGAAACGTTCGCTATCTGAATCTGAAAGTCTGATCTACGGATACCTGAGGCGGAGTAAGGGCCCACTCTGTTGGCAGGTCCGGGTCAGGTTGATTCGGATAGCGGGAAGAAAGGTTGTGTAAGACTCAAGCCGGGGAAGGGCGTACTCGCGAGACATAGCGAGTCAACGCCCTTGGTGAGGACTACGAAAACCCCAGGTGGGGAAATCAACGCAGACCAAGATAGTTACCGATACGAGAGAATCTGGATATTCATATATCCAGATCAAAGTGAAATCAACGCAGACCAAGATACGATACGTGTACGTCGGGTAGTCGGATACCCGGATAAAAAGATATATGCTTGTCGCGACACACAGCTCTGAGAACTGACTGAAGTGCGAGGCTGGGCCCCCTCGTGCGTAGGTTGGAACAAAGTTCTGTGTGTAGATAGTGAAAGTTATAGAGAGAGGACCTTCACTATCAGAGTCCGTAGATACTCTACCAGTGTATTTTTCTTTTGAAGCAGAATTATCATAGTGTTGGTTGTTCTTTGCCTTCACTATCAGAGTCCGTAGGTTCCTTACCAGTGTTTCTTTATTTCAAAGTAGAATTTATCACTGTGTTGGTCGTTCTTTGCCAACACAGAGGCGAGTAAGGAACTTACTCCGTCAATTGTGGTGCATGACAATATACGTGGGAGGCCGCATGCCAAACACGGAAATGGACGGTGAGACACATGACAGTAGTAAGACTCATTGCCCCATGGACTTTTGTCTAGGACGAGTTGACGAAGAGAGTTGTCCTCAGTATGGTCTAGGGCGAGATGACGCAGAGATTTGCTCTAAGTATTGTCTAGGCCGAGATAATTTACAGACTTGTCATAAGTATCCCTGGTTTCAGGAACTTAGAGAACGTTTGGTGTCCCCTATTATTGGCGAGAGCTTAGGAGTCACGAGATGTAGAGTGGTACGTAAAAGTTCAGTTCAGGCGGAGAAGAAGAGAAGGCCCGTAGCTAAGAAGGTATGCACAAAGAAGAAGACTCTTGCGGGTAAAAGGACGAACCCTGTTCTGAGAAAAGGCCATCCTCAGGACGTTGCCCATCCGGCGACCGTGGAAGAAGCAGAGTCAGACCCCAATACGGAGCTGTACAGTGTTACCCCTCTTAAAGAAACGGCAAATGCTAAGCCTCCCCTGACAGAAACGGTTACCATGGGTAGAGTTAGAGAACAGCCATTTTACGATGAAGATAGACAAGGCAGTGACTCGGGCGGCTCCAGACGGATAGTGGGCTGGAGCCGACACCGTCCCGTGAGCAGAGAGGTAGCGTACGGGCGGCGGTCGCCACAGTACTAACGAAATTATTTTTCAATTCAGAACCTGAGAAACTAACACTGGACTTTCCTTGTGAAGATCAGTTGCCAGAACCAGTCCCAGATGACCGCTAGCATCCAATGATCCAATCTTCCCTCCAAGACTCTTGATTTTCGTCTCCAGATTATCACGTTGGTTGCGTTCCCACGCCAGATCGCATTTTGTCTGCAAATGCACTTCTTTCTCTTGCAGTAACTCCAATTTCAGACGCTAAAATTCGCCAGATTAACCAATATGCTTATTGAACTTGCTAGTTATAGGTAAATCATGACCAATAATAATAAACTTCCTAATTTGAGGTAATGCATAAGCTTTATTAGTTATTACTAACACTGTGCAAAATAAATTATATTACTAACTTAATTTTAACACTGTTTAAATTAACACTTCATTTAACACTGTTTCATTGAATTGTTTACATATTGATCTTCTTAGAAAATTGCAATGTTATTATTTAGTTAAGAACATTATTGAGTTGATGAACCTTTCTTTCTTTTCAACTGACTGACCAGCCATAATTGAATATAGTTAAAGGGGTTAACCTAATTAAGCGGGGCATGTACCCCTTTGGGTCTCCTCTGTTCCTAGCCAATGCACCGATATGTTATAGTCAAGTTATAATTGTTGTTAATTGTTATATGCATTGTGCTTCTGGAAATAAAAAAGTTTGTCGTTATTGTCAGTTGTCAGTATTAAGCAGCATCTCCTAAAAGAACGCCAATACAAACCTCAATGTCGTCATAGCCATGTTCGCTCTGGAACCGTTCGTATTTTGGTTTTGCAGCAGTTTGTTCAGATGAGAATTGTTCCCTGATTCTGAAAACAGGCATTCCATTGAATCTCATTTGAGTATCGGTGTATTAAGAATTAGATTGTTTAGGCAATTAAAATAATTAGGCTATCTGAAGATTACAATTATGATTTACCAATCTGCAGACTATGATTATGATCTAGTAATCCGAAGATTGCAATTATGATTTAGTAATCTGCAGACTATGATTATGATTTAGTAATCCGAAGATTGCAATTATGATTTAGTAATCTGCAGACTATGATTATGATTTAGTAATCCGAAGATTGCAATTATGATTTAGTAATCTGCAGACTATGATTATGATTTAGTAATCCGAAGATTGCAATTATGATTTAGCAATCTGCAGACTATGATTATGATTTAGTAATCCGAAGATTGCAATTATGATTTAGTAATCTGCAGACTATGATTATGATTTAGTAATCCGAAGATTGCAATTATGATTTAGTAATCTGCAGACTATGATTATGATTTAGTAATCCGAAGATTGCAATTATGATTTAGCAATCTGCAGACTATGATTATGATTTAGTAATCCGAAGATTGCAATTATGATTTAGTAATCTGGAGATTGTGATTAGATCTATAATTTAGTAATCTGAAGATTATGATTATAATTTAGCAATTGTTATAAATTAGCAATCTAAAGATTACGATTATAATATAGTAACCTGTAGACTATGATCATGATTTAGTAAACTGAAGATTACTATTATAATTTAGTCTCGAGACTATGATTATAATTTAGTAATCTGAAGACAGTGATTATGATTTATCAATCTGAAGATTACGATACTGATTTAACCATCTGTATATTGAGCAATCTGAAAATCGTGATTATGATTTAACAATCTGACGACTATGATTGTGATATAACAATCTTGGTGACTTACAGTTTAATTCGTTCTTCTTTCAACGCATTCTCCGAACCGTCGAGTTCCCTCTGCAGTTGGGATATTTTTCTCTTCAGCTGCTCGGCTGAATCCTTCTCCTGCTTCACCTCATCTTTCAGTTGCTCGATGTAGAGCCTTTCAACATCAGTCGTCGACTGAAGCTCACTCCGCATCTCACGCTCTTCGCTCAGCTGTGCCTCGGCTGCAGTGACTGGAGAAAACAATTGTAATTATTATTATTGTAAATTTATATAGCGCCACTTCATGAGACTTGTCAAAAGCGCTCCAGATCCAACGCATTGGAGCTACGTTTGCTACCAAGGACAAATTCCTTGTCCTTTTACTTATCTTTGAAAGCTGTTCTTTCAGCTGCTTTCTACGATACGAAAGCAGTAGAGCAGCTAATAAAATCTCCACACACCAGCAGGGCCTACACAATCTCCATCCAGCTATTACGTGATAATTATGAGGTAATGTAGATCCTTTACATAGCACTTTTTGGCACCGCTAAATGCTAAATGTAGACCTAAACGTTTTTCTATAGCGACCGTATGGCCCCAATCCTGTTCATTTTTCAATGAATTGATCGGGTGAGATCCTTCACCACCGCTATCCATTTGAATAGGCGCCACACCATTTAAGATTCCCGTGTATGAACCGTGCTAGCCCAAGATTTAAATATCTTAAATAAGCCAGCATTGGGATGCGAACCGCGATCCGCATGCTCTCTAACACAGAGGCGCATGAGACGCACTCTACGCTCTTACCAGTGTAGCTAACTGGGCCAGTGTTAAACTGATCTGAACAGGTCACATGCTATCTGTTATAACTGCTAGACATTGCTATACGGAAATGCAAGTGCTACTGACGCTGGTTTTTAAGGCGCTTCTGTCGTTTCTTGAAGCGCAATTCGAGGCCGTTCAGTTTGTCTGTGAGATCTTTGTTGTCGTTAAGCAGTTCCTGTTGAAGCGATGCAATCTGCTGACGAAGATCATCGATTTCATCTAACATTGATCTGCGATCGACAGCCAGGATCTGATCGAGGCCTTGACTGTAGAACTGCTCCTGAAATCCAAAACCATGGTTCGTACAACCTCATCAATATGCAGCACCTATCCTTAATTGCAGTTTTAATGATAATCAAGAATTTATATAGCACCAACACAGCAAACTCTTCAAGTAACCTCATAAATTTGGAGCACCTATCACTAATTGCAATTTTAATGATAGTGAAGAATTTTTATAGCACCAATAAAAAACTCTTCAAACCACCTAAATCGACATTTTAATGTTATTTAATTGCAGGTATAGGCCCCTATATATAAAATCATGCATATAAAACTAATTCTCTGCAACTGGCCGTGTTTTGTAGAATCAGTTGAACGAGCCCACTGCTAAGCAGCCAGTGGCGTCTAACCCCGCCCCTGGAATAGGAGAGCAACCCCCACTCTGGGCGACTTATAGGCCTATATTAATTTTCGTATTGCAGACTGTTATATTATCGGAAATCAACAACCCCGCCAGTTTATTTCCAAAACGTTAACCCCCACTTCTGGCAGCCGTGGGATATCTTTCTCCCCCACCCCACCCATTGGTAGACACCACTATTAAGCAGTTGTTAGAACTCCCTAATCCAGTTAAAAGACACTAATTGTATATTTTGAACGTCCGTGTGCACAGAATTAAAGGCTAATTAGAACATAGGCTACCAGTTCGACCATATTTTTCTGGAGCAAAGCGTTGAGTTCTTGGCTGGAGTCCTTAGAAATAAGAGGAAGGTGGATCTCTGACACAGCCGTTCGGTTGATCTGCCTTGTCAGGACATCGTGAATTGCCGTTAGGATGTCTGTTCTCCAGTCCATACTCTCAGAATCCTTATTTAGACAGACGAAATCAACGTATTCTTGCACAAGTTAAGGAAAAATTTTACAACGAATAAAACTTAATAATGGTACTATCACAATCATCTGATTCGGTATCAGGTTTGAAATATTAATTCAGTATTCGTTTATTTCACAGATTATAAGCTGTCACAAACGCAGGTTGTATAGAATCTGGATTACAGTTTGCGTAACATAGCCTATGCCCTCAGCCTGCAAGGATTTAGTTTATTGATGCTCATAAATTGAGTAATTGCTTTCGATATTAAAGGCGTTCTTAAAAAGGACCCGTGAAATGAATATCCTATCATCCTTGGGTGGCAGATTGAAACCATGAGCCCAAGACCAAAGATGGTAGTGAAGGTAATGTTACCTAATAAACTAAAGTCGTCTGGTCAAGTAGGGGGATGCATGATAATCCAGTGGTTAGTGTGCTGGACTGTCAACCAACAGCTCAGGGTCAAAATCCGGCCAGGGCAGAAATTTTTATCGAGGTCTCTGTTCCACCTGCTCCCTCTAGCCAACTCGGCTATAATGAATACGCTGACCATACACTGTTGGATGGAAAATCAGACAGCGAGGGAGAGCACTGGCCACCCGCTCTATAGCTCGTGAATAAGATGGTGCCCTGCGCTTGGCTTTCGAGTGGCGCTTTAGAAGTTTGGAGATTACGATTACGATTACGATTATAGCATGTATACATGTACTTATTGCAATATTTTTAAATATTGGACACAGCAAAAACAAAACAAATAATGATATACTTTACCTTGGAGTCGTCACCATTTCCAATTTCTTTTAGCAGGTTCTGGAAGACGGCAATTTCTGCGAGCAAACACTGTCTCTCAAGCTTCCAAGCCTCTTGTGAAGGAACTGAAAGAACTGCCTCCTGGTTCTTCTTCGTTTCAATCTTCACCGTTTCAGAATAAAATTTGGCAGGGCAGTTGTCATGGAATGCTTCGTTGTGGTGCTTCAGTTCCTCTCTGAGCTGAGCAAGTTCCCTGGAATGTTCAGCATTCAGGTCCTTCAGAATGTCTCGGCTCTTGCACAGTTCCTTGCGAAGATCGCCCATCTCTCCACGGTACTTATCAGCTACTTCGTCAAGGTGACGCTGGTGCGTGACCTTCAGTTCCCGGACTTCATCCAAATGTTTGGAAATCAATTCCCTTAACCGCTGTTCCCCGCGTTCCTTTTCCTTCCTCAAAGCCTCCTGCTGTCTATGCAGTTCTCCCTGCAGTTTTCTAATGTCTCCCTGGTATTGATTTAGCTTCTCCCGAAGTTCTTGCCCTTGCTGTGTTTTCATGTCATCAATCACTTCACCAAGGTGATGAGAATTTCTTAACGACACATCGTTCTCCAAATTTTTCTTCTCCTCCGTCTTTTGCGATTGTTTTTCTTCCGTTTCACGCATCAAGCTGCTATTTTTTTCCAGCTCTACCCGCAACTCGTAAAATTTCTGTTCGTACTTTTCCGACAACTTGTTAAACTGATCTTCATTTTCAGACTGCAGTAATTTCCTTAGGGCTTCCAGTTCTTTGGTATGTTTTGCACTAGCCTCCTTCATTTCCTTGATCTTCTCTCTTAATTCCCTCTTGTATCTGTTTTCCAATTCCTTTGCAGAGTTCTCGCTCCTGGCCAGTTCTTCCTGAAGCTGTTCAATCTCTTGTCGATGTTTATATAAGAGTTCATCTAAGCGACGTTCATTCTCCTCAATCTGTTTCTGGTACTTCTTTAGCTTGTCATCCAATTCACAGATTGCCTGTTTGTGCTTTCTACCGATAGTCTGAAGCTGCTCGTCGTTTTGCCTTTCAAGTGTCAACCTCAATTCCTTTAATTCCTGGTTTCGTCTAATCTCGACTTCATTGTGCTCCTTTTCCCTTCTGTTCTCGCCTGCCGCGATCTTTCTTTTAAGTTCTGTGATGATCGTGTGAAGCTTCTTGACCTCCTCGTGCTTCTCGTTCATCACCGTCTCATGCTTCTCTGTGACCTTTTGAAGTTTTTCATCATTCCGAGTTTCAAGAGCCAACTTCAACTCGCCAACTGTTCTACTGTGTTTATCAGATAAATTCTTAATCTCCTGTGACTTTTCAGTCTCGATCTCTGCGATCTTCTGTTTCAGTTCTTCAGCGGACTTATGACTTTTGCTCAACTCACTCTGCATAGTAAGCATCTCCTTCTCATGGATTATTTTGATCTTCTGAAATTCGTTTAGTTCCTTGGTGTGTCTCACATTCAGTTCAATGTTCTCCGCTTCCCTCTGCTTTGCGAACTCAGCTATCTGCTTCTCAAGCTTTTGAATCGTCTCTTGACCATTCCTTATCTCGTCCTCCATTTCGCTCAGTTCTTCACTGTGCTTTTCCTTTAGTTTCTGAAGCTGCCGCTGTCGCTGCGATTCTAAAGCTTTCTCCACGTCATCCATTTCATCCAGATGCTTCGACTGAGCGGCATCCAGTTCCTTTTCCTTTTCCTGGCTAAGACTATCCAGTTTTTTCTTATGATTTGCCTTCAATTCTTTCACTTCCTTCTCCTTTTCTTTGAGAAGAATTTCCAGTTCATTTGCGTGCCGTGACGTCAATTCCTTTAAGTCCTTTTCATTGTGCTTTTGTAGTTCTTCTATTTTTTTCCTATGATGTAAGTCCAAGTCTGCTATTTCCTTCTCTTTGGCTTTCAGCAGATGCTCCAAATCGTTTCTGTAATGTGTCTTCAATTCTTCCAATTCCATTTGCTTGTTTCTCTTCAATTCGTCGAGTTCTGCTTTGTGAATCGACTCCAGTTCCTTTTCTTTGTCTTCAAGTAAGTCCTGAACCTCCTTCTTGTGATGTCTCTTCATCTCTTCGATCTTCTGCAGCTGGATTTTCATCTGCACCTGTTTGTCTTCCAGCATCTACAACCATCAGGACAGCAAAGACCTTGAATACTTTGTAACTTCAGAATATGAAAACCCATAAAATTACACAAGATTAGCTAATGGTTGTGTAGCGGTCCTACTCTGGTTGGTTCAAGGTAGGCCTAATAGCTCATTTTAGCTAATGGCTCCATCATTAAATTATTATTAATTAATTAGAAAACATCAATAGAGAACGCTGAGCAATTGTATATGAACAAATTCCACATTGCAAAGATGAAGATCTTATTATCGCCTGTGAATAAGCTGGTTCCCGCGACTTTGCTTTTGTGGACGCTCCAGAAATCTCGAGTTTACGATTACGATGACGATTAATCAAAATTACCCAGATGGCGCACACATGATCCTGGACTTATGGAATTTTCAGCCTATCCTTTCCGTGACAGCGGCATTCTAACAACCTTCATCTAAATCTATAAGGAGAACTGCTAACTTATCAATTCCATAGCATAATTAATAACCACAAATCGAACAGCACACCAATAGGGGCATCTATTCGGTCTACTGTATCCAAAGGCCTCCTATCAGAAGATACTGTACAAGTGTAACACTAATAATATTATAATAAAATATATTATCAAATATAATCTGGAAATTTCTGTACAAGCTGAAGCCATAGAAGGTTAAACAAAACCGCATTCCACAACCACAATTCACTGAACAGAACTACTCAAGACCTGCGAGGCTCCCAAGACGGCCTATTGATAACTATGCTCTGAAAATAGGAAGGAGAGGAGGAACAGTCCCTTAAGCTAGCCGTGAAGCAGCCATGGGTATAAAGTGTCAGCGACTTCATTTTCTTAGCCTCGGCATATGAGGGTGGGTGGCCAGTTCTCTCCATCAGCATCTCATCGTCCCACTGACAGTGTGCAGTCAGTGTACTCATAGCTGATTTGGCTAGGGGGTGCAGGTGGAACAGAAATCTCGAACCAAATTTCTGCCCGTACGGGGATTTGAACCCCAGACCTCTCGATTGACAGTCCAGCACGCTAACCACTACCACTACACTATCGAGCACCCTGTGATATACCAACATTGTTACATACTGCAAAAACTCCCCAAATCTCCATACAAAGCGTTATAAGAAGATTTTAGTGTACTCGTATGTCTAGCTTCCTACCTGTTTAGTCAGTTCAATTTCTGATTC
>JACEVL010006441.1:32500-130000 GCA_020284085.1 Aporrectodea caliginosa
AGATGTTCTTTGCATCACTTATATACTCGTTCGTCATCAGCTTCTGTTCATCCAACTGTGATTTCAGCGACGAGATTAGGATCAGCTGCTCACAGAATTTCGTCTGCATCGATTCCTCATCTTCTCTCACCTCCTGATTTATCACACAAATACACAAACAGGTAAGACGTCAAAGGTAAGATATCGATGCGTAAAAAGGTAAGAAATCAAAGGCAAGATATGAATGCGTAAAAATGTAAGAAAGGTAAGATACAAATGCGTAAAACGGTAAGACATCAAAGGTAAGACACAAATGCGTAAAAAGGTAAGACAACATAAAGCAATGTAAAGTCAGGAATGTAACCTAGGTACAAGAGAAGGCTTTATATGGTATGGCAAGTTAAAATTACGAAAAGCAACCTATCGTGGTGTAGGCCGAAGGTTAGGTATATAATATATATATAAGACAAGTATTATATTGTATGGGTAAGTTGCAAGCAAGGTTACGTAAATTAAGGCATGCCAAGTTTTTGGAATGGCAAGCTTCAGCATGACAAGTTTTGGTAAGGGAAAGCCAAACGGTAATGCAAGGTAATAGCCTATAAACAATGAAGAGTGGTGATGATTGCAATACAATGACGCAAGTATCCTTACCTCAAAATCTTTAATTATTTGTTCCAACTCTTGGTTCTTCTTGAGCAGCTCTGTCTCTCTCTGTTTCGTTGTGTTCAGTTTGTGTTCGAGAGCCTCAGCCGTAAGATAGAGGCTGGACACGAGCTCACACTCGTCATCTCTTCTCTGAGGTTCTTCGCTCTTGATGAGGAGAAGTTCTTCCTCAGTGACACGCAGTTGCTGACAAAAGAAACCAGAGTCTACGTTACAGTTGCAGCCAAACAGATATAGCATCTTTGAATGTAGAAAGGCGCTATATAAATATCCAGGAACAAACATACAAACATACCTACACACAGGGGCGTCTAATCCCACCCCCAAGTCATTGCAGCAACTACCCCCCTCCGCTCCCCTCCCATGGTACAACCTTAAAAATTGAACTCCCCTCCCCTAATTTCGCAATGAGGTCTTTCCGCCCCCCTATTTCTTGGATGGCCATTTTCTCTAAGGTTTACATGGTGTAGACGCCCCTGCCTACACACATAAATACATGTACATACTGGTGCATACAAACAAACATGCATACCTACACCATTTCGCGCAAAAACAGAGCAGCACGGCTAGACATATAACAGTATGTGTTTAACTACTCGCTGTGTACTTCTGACTTGGAGACTGCATATTATGGCGAGACTTAATATTCTGTTATGCGTAATTTGGTGAGTGATTGCTATAGCTAAACTATACGTGATGCTATAGAAACCAATAAAACATATTAAAATACATTGTTAATTGCGATTGATGCGTACAATCAGGATGTGTATGGTTTTCAGTGAGAATTTAACTGAGGAAATAGAAGTTCCCTAGTTAACTATCACATTCAGTGACCCCTTCCTTTTACAATACCGTGCAAAACAACTGTATATGATATTCCCCTCCTTCCAGACCAATCGACAGAACATCGATGGTGCTGAGCAAACGTGTGTGAAGGAAGGTTCCTATACATGGTCGAGGCTTGAACCCGTACTCTCCTTGTTACAGGCCGAGGACTCTAACCAATTGGCCATCAGGCCACTTTGAAAGTCACAGTCAAAGTCGGCTACTTTCTTCAGATGGGTAACTAATTGATTAGATTCCAATCGTTAGCTAATCGATTAGACAAACAGCTAATTCCAATTCTAATCGATTAGCTACAAGATTTTGCTAATTCAAATTCTAATCAATTAGCAAATTTCCGCAGCTAATTCTAATTCTAATCGATTAGCAAACTATTCGATTAGCTAATTGATTAGACATTTTAGACAACTCGTTAATTCTAGTACTAATCGATTAGCTACAAGATTTTGCCGATTCCAATTCTAATCGATTAGCAAATTTGCGCAGCTAATTCTAATCAATTAGCAATTTAACTAATCGTGCCCATCTCTGTCAGATACGCACTTCCGTGAGTCTGGCAACAGCAGCGGATTCCGTTTGCAACTTCTTCTGAAATTCGTCGCAGACTTCCATCAGATCTTTATTAGTGTTTTCGGTCGACTGGAGCAAGTCCTTCAACTTCAGTGACTCATCTGAGTGATTGGTCGGCTGGCCAACAGCATCCGCCAAACGATCGAATGACCGCTGGATTGAAATACTGGCTTCTGTTTGAAAAACCAACCAAAGAATAGACGAAGGAACGAAGAAATTAATAAGTCAGTTTTCCAATCAATGAGTCAATAAATCAGTCGGTCAATCAGTCAGTCAGTCAGTCAGTCAGTCAGTCAGTCAGTCAGTCAGTCAGTCAGTCAGTCAGTCAGTCAGTCAGTCAGTCAGTCAGTCAGTCAGTCAGTCAGTCAGTCAGTCAGTCAGTCAGTCAGTCAGTCAGTCAGTCAGTCAGTCAATCAATCAATCAATCAATCAATCAATCAATCAATCAGTGGTAACCGATTGAAATGAGCCTTGCAATCAAGCTGTTAACAAGCCACAAGCCAATCAATAAAACTATCCAAAGAAATTTATAAAAACAATTACAGTGTATAGGAACAGAAGTGTAATATGGCTATATTGGTATTACAGAGAGTCAGGTTTCAGTGCCATTAGCAATTTCTTCAAAATTGCGCAAAACTGTTTAGTACACAAGTGACACAACCACAGGCTGATCAAAGAGACAAGCAGGACTTTTGACAAATTAATTAAAAATGCCTTTAAACCTTAGCCAATTAATTAAAAATGCTTTCAAAACCTTTGGCTGCCTCTTCACACTCTGTGTCAAAATCTGATCCAGAAAATAAGCCATCAACGAAACACCGAGAAACGTCCAGACCCTCATCAGCCGTAGACGCTCTGCTGCTGGCTGGTTCGTCAGCTGATAGCAAACACAAAGAATTTACACATGATTAAGAAAAACTCTGAAAACCGCAAAACGCTTATAGATACATGAAAAATTCCTGTTCTGAGTGTAATCATACGTGACACAGTGGTATATGTCCCTAAATGCACAGCGTATGTGCCACTCGCACCTGGAGTAATCAACTTATAGCCAGTGGCGGCGCCAAGAGGGGGATAGGGGTTTACTCCCCCCCCTAACTGCGGCTCAGCCCCCTCCCAAAATAAAAGTGGGAAATCACTGCAAATCACAGGGAGGAGGGGACAAAAGGGAAGGGCTTGGAGCTTTAGCCCCCCAAACCTGAAATCCTGGCGCCTCCACTGCTTACAGCGTTAGACGAAACCTTGCACTGTAGTTCTTGCAATATGGTCATTGTTCACACAAAGATAGCAGAAAAATTAAGTAAATTCTGGTGACTCTTTCAGCTTATTTGTGTCTGTATGCATGCAAGTGTGTGTATGTATGTATACATTTATGAATGTGTGTATGTATGTACGAGTGTATGCTTGAATTAATGTATGCATGTATGTCTGCACGTGTGTATGTACGTGTCAGTATGTTTGCTTGTATGCATGTAAGTGTAATTGTAAGTGTGTGCATGTATGTATTTTAATAAGAATGTGCATATGTATGCGTGTATGTGTGTATGTATGTATCTAGATATCCTTATCACAGCAACTTTTAAGTAATTCACAAAAACCATTGCTTATGGTATCGTCAAGAGCGTTACAGCTCATTAAGAGCAAACAGTTCATTAGTAGCCAAACTAGATAACCAGAAACACCTCTGCTAAAACTGACTTATCTTATCAGTAAGTGAAGATAAGGCAATAACTCATTTGAAATGCCTCCTTCAACAACAGATTGGAGTGATATTTGGCTGATATGACAAAAGAATTCACACAACAGGACAACTAGTAATTAGCAGCATGAGCCTTGAAGACAATGGTTTTCACGTACAAATGAAAAATTCATCAATCTTACAGAGGTTGAGAACGGAGAGCATAAGCGCCAAAGCTAAACAGATACATGCATAGATTAGAGCTGTACCGATATCGCTTTTTGCCGATTATGCCGATACCGCGTATAGCCGATTATTAAATTGCCGATACCGATACCGCGTAGAGCCGATTATTAAACTGTCAATTACCATTATGAGACCGAATGTTTCATTATTTGATCAGTCAAAATGTTCGGTTCCGAAACATAAACCAGTAATCTATCGTCACAGCTATAGGCCTAAGGACGTTTAAATTAAGTTGGGAAGTTGTTAACGATATGTTTTTAATGGGGGACGTAAAACGATAGATTAAAATCGATGAAAAACTTGGAATATGCAATAATTCAAATAAAATGATTAAATTATAACACAATTTTGACATCGGCACCGATTAACTGATTATTTTTGCTGATACCCGATTATACCGATTCTTCTAATAATCGGCCCGATTACGCGTATGGCCGTTTAATCGGTACAGCTCTAGCATAGATACATACATACATACATACATACATACATACATACATACATACATACATACATACATACATACATACATACATACATACATACATACATACATACATACATACATACATACATACATACATACATACATACATACATACATACATACATACATACATACATACATACATACATACATACATACATACATACATACATACATACATACATACATACATACATACATACATACATACATACATACATACATACATACATACATACAAGCACACATACATATATACATACATACATACATACATACATATATACATACATACATATATACATACATATAATATATATACATACACACATTTTATATCTACACACACTTATATACAAACAAAACAATAAGATACATATAAACGAAAAGATAGTAAGAGTTATGGATGATATGCATCTTTCAGCGAGACTTATGCATTCAATGCAACATACCAAAGAAAGATTAGAAATTGAAACAAAATTTAGAAACTAATCTCGGTCACCAGAAACATCGGAGAGCTTGTTGTGCTGGCCAGAAACTGGAGACTGATGGAATCCACTGCTCGTCCGAGAGGAAGAATTGGAATACGACAGCTGAGAATTGGTTTTCTGCTCCAGAATGGCGCTCATTCTTACATAGTCCGATATCAGTCGAAGGTATTTCTCGTTGGCCTGCCTTAATGCGCTCCTGTAAAAAATGCTATTATTAATTTCATACCTGTTGGTTGATAAACGATGAAGGAATGACAGCCATGGTGTTACTGTACAGTAAAGCAATTAATTGTTTCTTGTGCCTTTTAATGAACTAAAGTAATGAATCTATATAATAGAAAAGACATAAAGTCAACCTTTCCGCTAGGCAAAAGCAAAATAAAAGCAATAACTGTCTTCAAGGCATGACAGAACCACAAAAGGTAAAAAAAACATAAAGCATTCATACGTAGGCCTAATCCATTGTCGAGTTCTGCTGCGCAAGTTTCTTACTTATTATCATCAGCGCAACAGTTTAGCGACATCATGACGCCGTCGAGAAATTTGTTTTAACAAATTTTCTCACTCCTTTTGCAGTGTTTAACAGGATTAGTTACAACTGCTACAGAATCCATGGATATTATAGTCAACTCTATATAGTCGTAATCGTAATCTTAATCTCCAAATTTACTCAAGCGCCACTCGAAAGCCAAGCGCAGGGCACCAGCTTATTCACGAGCTTATTCACGAGTCGACACAACAGCAGAGTTTACAACTAAACTTGTACTTTACAAGCATGTTTGCTAGCTATGGTTTCATTAACCTAACAGCATTAACCATAATACACAAATAAACAGCAGCTTAGCCAACTATAAAAATTAATTACAAAATTAGTCATCTACTGTTATAAAGACTACCATACAAGAATTGTTTATGCATGCACAAAGTACCAGTGACAAAACGCAGTATACTAGAACAGGCTATGTATAGGTATACTGTCTAGCTTAGGCTGTGCTAGAGTTCTTAAATCACTCCATTAGTGTTCTTCTAATCAAGAAATAGTGAAAGGTAGTAAACTTTAATTGGCAAGTTGTACAGTATACAATAGGCTACAGCCAAATAGTTCAGCTAGATTCAATCAATCAATCAGCCGTTTATTGAATCAACAACAGCACAATTAATTAACAATCAGTCATTTAAAAAAATGTTAATCTGCCGATGCCGTCAACAGGACAGCCCTAAAGGATAAAATAATCCGCTATTGCAGGGCTGCACCTTTTCCATATTACATTTACTGATGGCAAGATGATTTTTATGATCATATAGTTATAGAAAATTCAACTTAAATAACAATATTAGGGCTAAATCATAGCCAAACAGCTAAATAACAAAACATTGCAGTACAAGATACAGTGATTTCAGAACTTTTGTATGAATACCTTTTACATGTCCACAACGCTGTTTTCAGACGAATTTATAATATCCTAACCGCATGCGTAGCTCTAAATTGGCAAGCTGCCACGCATGGTGGAGGCACAGGCAGTGACTACATGCAGTGCTAGCAAACTGTAGCCTCATATTTGTCGAACTACAGGAGCTGCTTGTTCGCACCTCAACAAGCACTAAGTCCGGTTTTCAACAGCATAACATAAATCACACATACGCAACATAAGTGCAACGTTGATTACTGTTTAGCTTTGTAGGACATTTTTAAAGTGCTTTATTAGGGTCCTATACATATGCTTAATCTACTCCGATACTTTAATGGTTCTGATATCAACCTAGTTAATGAAGAGACAAGTCTGGTTAAGTCTCAGGTCGAAGTGCAACGAAAGACAAGCAGCCTACGACTGGTTTGTCTCTTCAAAGAAATATTGCTTGTCTAGCTCAAACAACAGTACTTTAATAATTAACCTACTTGGATTTTAAGCTTTCATATCATTACATTTTGACATTCTAAAGCGATGCACAGGTTTTGTAAAGACCATCATGTCATGTAGGAAGCACCATGTGGGAAACATGACACCTTGAGAGATGAACCACCAGACGTGAGATTTCCATCGGGATCTTAAAAACTTCTAACTGCTAAGCAGGCTTGTCAAGTTTTATGCTTTCTCTACATCTCTCTTTTCTAACCTTTCCAGCTGCAGGACTTCGAGATCATCGTGGAAAATGGTTTCCAGTGACTTTGTGTCGCTCCCGTGTCTCTGCAGTTCGGTAATCTTCAGCTCCAGTTCTTCAACTTTCTTCTTATACTACAAACGGATATGAAAGTTCATAAGCCACGTGACTAACAGATACTGACTTAAAGCATGTTCAGTAATGTAGACACATTTCTATTAAGGACTTGCAAAGCTTCGATTTTCGATTTAAAATGGAATCGGACAGCAGTAGACCCCTATTCGATTTGAAAATGACGTCATGATTCGAGAAATGATTAGCCTTGGTTATAATATTTAAAAAATTATTTGTGCTAGGCCTATTTGAATTCCTTTAATTAACTGAATTTTTAGTTTCATTGATTCTAAACTGCAGAAAATTTATTAGGCCTATATTGATATTTTGATAGGCCTAACTGTGTTACTGTGGTATGCCTGTTCTATCGAGCGAACAATCACTCACTCAATCAATCAATCAATCAATCATTTTCATTGATCCAGTTCATTGTAATAATACAAGTGTTAAACATAACAATTCAGTGTGCAGACAATTAACGACACGATTTAACACTTTTATACACAAGTCCAATGTGAAGTCAGGAGCAAAAAGGCACACCTAGAAGGGAGAAACTCCCGCTGCGTAGGGCCCAAAAACATTTATATCAAACTGGCACCCGCTGATTCAATTCAAGATTCGATTCGTTTGGAAATTTGTGATTCGCAGGTCCCTAATTTCTATATGCATTCAGACGACTCATATAGTGCCCCTCCAAGTTAGCTACTCAGAGGCGCTCCCAGTCCAACGCTGGCAATATCTGGCGATTCATTTATATGGCACTTTTCATTTGCTTAAAGCAATAATGTAACTACATATTCCCAAGCACCTTTAATTAACTTATGAATGATACACTGTTAGTCATGATAACAAACAATAATATTATAACAAATAAATAACAAAATTATAATTAAAAGAGAAAATAATAAATAATAATAGAAATTGAATAATAATCAATCAATTTTCGTTTATTAAAAATAAGCTGACAAGTATGCAACTTAATACAGTGACAAACTAAGGTCCTATTGGATGTTTAAAGATTAGATTAAAGCAATTTTCAGATAAAATTAAGACTTTATGCATGTCATACATATTGGACCATTAGTGTTATAATTGATGGAAGAGAAGCAATATTATAATAATCAAAATAGCAAATAAACGGCAATGAAAATAACAGACTAAAAATATTTAAAATATTAACAGACAATATGAAATATGAAAAGCAATACTAAATAATTAAATAATGCAGAATAATAAACAATAAAATAAAAATTAGATTTATAATGATGCTCTTACCTCTGTAATCTCGGCATCACGTTCCTCGAGGGTTTGGACGAGGCATTCGTCAAACCGTTCCTTTGTCGTCCAGATTTCCAATTCATCCTTCTCTTTCTGCTGCAGCAACTGCCGATTCAACTTCAGAATCTCCTCCTCTCGCAAGTAGTTGTCCTGGAGAACCCTTTCCAGATTCAGCTTTGCCCGGTGCTCCGCTTCCTTTGCCTTTTCCAGCAGCTTCTTAGCTTCATCTAGCTCCAAGTCCTTTGCAGTTTGGCTGTCAAGTGCATCACCTCGAGTAACAATGAGTTAAGAACTGTCATCAAACACAATATCAACAACAATAAAAACTCTGAAAGCATAATGAACAGTAATACATTAAAATTTACATTAACAGATTAGATTATTAACTAATTAAGTTAATAAGTAATCTTTTAATGTAAATTGTAATTGTAATTGTAATCCAACATTTATATAGCGCCGCTCAGAAATCAGCAGCGATCTCGACCTGCGTCAGTGTCCCTGGTCAGGGTACAGGAAAGTCTTAAGGCGTCTCCGGAACTGGGAAGGTGAGAGGGCTAGTAACTCAAGGCGAAGAGACTGGGAAAGAGAGTTCCAAGCTGATGGGCCAACACGGGCAAAGCATCTAGAGTGGGCCGTAGTAGAGCGCATGCGAGGGACAACCATTGTAATTGTAATTGTAATTGAACATTTGTATAGCGCCACTCAGAGATTCAGAGGCGCTCCCGACCCAGGGCTCTAACAAATAAGATAGTCTTCAGGCGTTTCCGAAACAGAGGAAGAGAAAGGCTAAGGAGCTCAAGACGCAATTCATGCGGAAGATGGTTCCAAGTAGAGGGGCCGACATAGGCAAAGCTTCTGGATTGAGCAGTTGCACCACGCATGCGAGGGACAACCAGAAGGCCTCTGGCGGCAGAGCGCAGAGCAGAGCGACCAGGGAGTGTAGAAACCGATGTGCATAAGGCCTGAAGGTATGAAGGAGCTACCCCGAGCAGAGAGTTGCGCATAAGTGTAAGAATTTTGAATTGAATGCGCTGGGGCACAGGAAGCCAGTGAAGAGTTTCCCGAATGAAGGTAGATATGTGAGAGTACTTTGGGAGACCACAGATAAGGCGGGCGGAGGCGTTAAGAATGGACTGAAGCTTGGAGAGGTTTAGTGAAGAGAGACTGGCAAAGATGGAGTTGCCGAAGTCAACCTTTGTACAGATCAGTGCATGGACGAGAGTGTTGACCGCGTGAGGAGAGAGTGAGTGACGGATGGTGCGAATTTGGCGTAGATGATAAAGGCATGTTCGAGAGATGCGATTGACATGGTCTGAAAATGAGAGAACTGGATCCAGGCTAACGCCCAGATCCCGAACTGAGACAGAGTAGGCCTAGTGGACGTCTGGGAAAGTAGCGCGGAGAAATTCCATGTCAATCTTGGCTAGTTGGGCTCTACCGCCAAGCCAGATGAATTGAGTTTTGTCATTTGTATAGCGCCACTCAGAGATTCAGAGGCGCTCCCGACCCAGGGCTCTAACAAATAAGATAGTCTTTGTTTTGACCATAAGGCCACGGGTCGAAGATCGCAAAGAGGCCTCGCAGGTAAGGAGGAGACAAAGGTGCAAAAGACCTCAAGTAAAGGCTCCAGGTTTGGCTATAGCATAGTTCATGCATAACAATTTTCTTTTGTGTGTCTGGAGTAGGCCTAGCACTGCAGAAGAAGTGTTTAGATATATAGAAATATCCTTATAGAATTTCCATGTTCTAACGTGGAAGCTCAAACTTGGACCAAGCATAATGAAATTGCATTGTATAAGCAAAGGCGGAAATTTGGTTGACCGTGAGTCCTCTCTTCTAGATGAGAATGTGTTATTGTCTTTGATTAGCAAGGCATCAAATTTAGACAAGAAGAGGTTGACAAGCAGTCATGAACTGTCAAAAATACGATTCTCCTTACTTGCCTTTCTTTTGACCCCACAGTGAGCGGGCCCTCACCAGTCACCACTCTTCAAATCGGCCATCCTTGACTATAAGACTTGAAATTGAAAAAAATTAAATTTTGAAACCACCTTCTGATAAAGTATGCTCGTATCTTTGTCGCACAGCGTCCATTTCTTGTTTACTCTGCATCAAGTTTTGTTCGCATCGTGATATCTTCCCTAAAATTAAGAAAAATCTTAATTGCAGCTGAAAATTTATACAACGCCACTTCATAAAAGCTCATCAGAGGTGCAATACCTATCAACCAAAATGCAGTGACGTAACTAGGACTTTCCTTGGGCGGGGGATTTGAAAGGTGAGCATGGCGAGTCCGGTAGCACGAGCCTATAGTGGGACCGGGGTTCGATTTATTTTGGGCTTCAGCTTCGTTTGGAGGGGGTCTAAACCCCAAGTCCAACGCTAGTTAGTCCCTGCCAAAATGAAACCACAATCGAACACGAATGTCTTCAAGCAAAAAGAGGCCGAAGGATGGGCCGACCTCAGGCTCAGCGTAACGTCTAAATTGGACCGTAGCCTATATGTTAGTTCGGCTGGTAAAAGTCAACTCGCCTTGTGTAGTAGGCCTACAGCAGCAAAGGGGATAAATCTACAAGTGTAAACGTAACATCGAATTTATTATAGTCCATCTAATAACCCACAGCCAAAGACGAAGATTTGGACGACTTTTCCAACAGCCTAAGCCTGTGGCAAGAAATAAAACTTCAAGTAGGCTACGGTGAGAATGCTGGGTGGATAAATAATCTGTTGAATGGACGTCTCAACCTTCTATTACCTCGTTGGTCTGATGGTCTCAACCTGCTGATATGAAGCGACCCACAAACGTTTCCAACGTGCACTTTACTCTAGCGCATTTACTAGTATTTTGTCAGGCCAATTTGATTTACGCTTTATTATTCTTCATAAAACAATAATAAAGCTCTTCGGATAGTTTCTTAGAGCCTGCGGGATTACTCCTACATCGGGCGAAAAAAATAGTAATACAATTACTGCTGCTCACTCTATGTTGGCCTCCCAGCTGGCAAGTTGAGGTACTTGGTCCGGGTCCAGAGTTCTTCGGTTCTGCCGCACGCCTTTGCAGACGCATTCCCCGATTTGGCCACGTCTCCGACATATATGCTGGATGTGCTCCACTGGCTTCCCCTCCAACAGCGGATCTCGTACCGGATAATTGCTTTGGTCTGGCAGTCCTTGCTTGACCTCGCCCTGCCTATCTTCGCGACCTCTGCTGCCCCACATTGAGTGCACCGGGTCGTCGCACTCTCCGCTTTAGGCCTACTAAGCGGGGCCTGCTCATGGTCCCTTTTGCCAGCACAGCTACAAAGTACATGTAGAATGCACCTTCTCAGTGGTTGGCCCCTCGCTGTGGAATGGGCTCCCTTTGGTGCTGCGCTTACTCCCCAGGGTCCACTCTCACTCTTTCTATAGGCCTACTCACCTCAAAACCGTCCTTTTCAGCAGTGCTGGGGTAGGGAGTGCTCCTAAGTAGTAGCCCTTAAGGAGCGCTATTTAAATATTCGTAGGCTAACGAATGAATGAATGGTAATAATCTGGTCTATGGTTCTAGTATTTCCCTTAATGCACCACTTTCTTACTTCATTTACACTTGACTAAATCTGAAAGCCAGGAAGACTGAATCACCCCAGTCCATGAAAGTAGCCTAATTACAAAAAACAATCGAACCCGACTAGGCAACAAATTAAAACTTGTCAATCGTCGTCATCATCATTTTCTGTCTTGGTGATTATATCACCAAGAAGCTCTCTTGGTGATATAATCTGACATTGTATGACTAAAAACACTACACTCATTCTAAACTTTCCTATTACCACATGTAGGCTATCAGATAGCGGTGTGTCTATATGTATACCTGTTTCATACCAATAAACGCATATATATATATTATAGTCGTCTTCATCACTTAGCTCTGTAGCCTATATACTGGCGTATCCATTTTTTATTATTCAAATATGCCTTTAGGCCTAAGTCATTGGGCGAAATAGAATTACCAGCAGTGTGATTTTCGTTAACGATAACGATAACGAAAATGTTCGTTAACGAAAATAAAATGACTTCGTTAACGATAACTATAACTATAACTAAAAAATATCATTAACTATAACTATAACTATAACGAAAATAACACTAACGAAAATTCATCTTTATTTTCGTTAATACAAAAAATAAAAATAGGAAGTGCAATATGGACGATTCGACATAAATGAGAACAAAAAATTCGAAATTTTTATTGTGAAATTTGTCAGTTACTTTGGAAACTCGTGTATTCATGAAGCTGACTGTACCCATGCTTCAAAGGTTTTCATAGCTCTGAGTAAATTGTGAAACAGCGTATTAATACGCACAATTTTGCTTATAGACTTAATTATTGTAACTAAGTAGTAACTAAAATTAACTAAAATAAAAATCCATTAACTATAACTATAACTATAACTAAAAATAATACTAACTATAACTATAACTATAACTAAAATAAAAATCATTAACTATAACTATAACTATAACTAAAATAAAATCTGTAAGGAAAATCACACTGATTACCAGTGCGGCATGCGCTTGTCTAGAAGCCAAACTGCTTCGTCAACAATTAAATCCGATTCCAGACGAAAGCAAACAAACGAAAATAAACCGATCATAAAAACCGAAAAACTGCGAGTTATGAACGCCAGTCATTAAGAAGAGCGAGCAAAAGACATGAGGACACAACTGCTGCACTGCATGCTGGTTCATGCTTTAGGAGTAGACGCCTAGCTACCCAGTCCACTGCAAAGTGTTTATGCATATTGTTCACGCATCAAGAGCATCTAGAGTATCTTCAAGTTGACCTGCAGGACCCAGATCAAGGTATTCTTTTAAAACAGTCTTAAAGTCTAGCCTGGTAGATAATCCTATGAGTCAATCATCATAAACACAAGAACGAAAGCATACACGCAAACACACTCACACACACACACACACACACACACACACGCACACACGCACACACACGCACACGCACGCACACACACAGACACACACGCACACACACACACACACACACGTGGAACATAGAGAAAGAGAGGAGTACTGCGAGGACGTGATGGTGGAGGAGAGAGAGAGAGAGAGATTTAGGCAGACCGAGATAGGAAGACAGAGAGACTGTTAGAATGACAGAGAGATTTATATTAATGCAATATAGGTAGCGAGGAAAGACAGACAGACAGACAGACACACAGACACAGACACACAAGCAGACAGGCAGGCAGACAGACAGACAGACACAGACACACAGGCACGCAGACAGACAGACACACAGACAGACAGAGACAGACACACAGACAGACACACAGACACACAGACACACAGACAGACACACAGAGAGACAGAGACAGACAGACAGACAGAGAGACAGACACACAGACAAACAGACACACAGACAAACAGACACACAGACAAACAGACACACAGACACGCAGACAGACACACAGACACACACACAGACAGACAGAGACAGACACACAGACAGACAGAAGCGTGAGGAAAGAAAATCAGACAGGCAGACAAACGTGGGCAAAAAAACACAGGTCTATTGAGTATTGACAAAGAGACATAAAGAGATCAATAGCGTTGGAGATAATGTTTTGCTATTAGCTCTTAAAAGGCGAGACTTATTATGAAACGCAGGTTTACGATGCGCGCTTATGTTGGCCTATTTATGTATGTATGTATCCAGGAGCCATAGCGCCGACACTGCATATATATATATATTAGGGTGTTTCTTATTTTCCAACTTTGGATTTCTCAAATTCTCACCCCCTAAACTTGTTCCTTTGGTCAAATTAATAGCTTGTACAAAATTTTAGTCAATTTGGTTAACATTTAGGGGTCGCTCAACAGAGTTGAATTTCTTGGGGTAGGCCTATGCATGTTTTCGGTCTTCAACACAAACTACGCAATACAAATAGGAGTTCAATAATAAAATTTAGATTTTTTGCTTCTACCTAATTATTTCTTTTGTATTTTACTTATCTGTTTTGTTCAACAATAATAATAAAATATTATTGTTATAATTAATAATAATAATAATAATAATAGCAATAATAATTATAATAGAGATTCGAGTGCCATAATTCGTATAAATAATCGATAAATCAGATAAACAATTCAGAAGCACTGTATGATTGTTATATTTACTTCCAATCCTCCATACTAACTTACAAGGAGCTGTTGGTGGACTCACAACACCTGCAAGCTGTAGAAAGAGGGCACGAGTTAACATTATGACAGCCAGCTTATGGCTGCAGTCCTCAACTGAACCAAATTGAGCGACAGAAAGGCTATGTCTTTATTAGCAACAGTTGCTCAAAGTCTTAGTCATCATGTCTACCATTCGTCAATTCACAGAAGAGCACAGCACTATCGAGCTAAAATTGTTTCACGGTTTAAAGAACAGTATCAAGGAAATGTCTCTCTTGAGATCCACTGGGATGGTAAACTCCTGAGATACTTCACTGGGCAGGATGTTGTTGATCGATTGCCAGTAATTGTTGCAGGAGCTGGAGTGAACCAGTTGCTTGGTGTTCCAAAATTGACTTTCAGTAGGCTACTGGTGAAGCTCAGATCTCAGTCGTAGCCCGTTTGATAGGAAATTGGTGCCTTGTAGATCGCATTGCTTCCATGTGTTTTGATACCACTTCCAGTAACACAGGAAATAGAAATGTCGCTTGTGTTCTGCTGGAACAGAAACTCGGGAAGAATCTTTTGCACCTGGCATGTCGGCACCACATAATGGAGTTAGTTCCAGCTGCAGCCTTTCACGACAGTTTGCATTGACCTCAGGGCCAGACGTTGCCACCTGTAAACGTTTCCAGATTAACTGGACCAACATTGATCAGACCAGATATGAACCTGAAGCAGCTCATGAAGAGGTAACAAGTCGGCTGAAAGATGACAAGGACAGCCTGTTGGCATTTTCTGAAAGCCAGCTTCACTATTATCAGCCCAGAGATGATTTTTCTCCTGGAGACATGCCTATACATCATGCCAGATGGATATTAAAGGCAATGTACTCTTTATAAAGATGTGGATGTTTCACGGCCAATTTAAAAGAAGAGAAGGGACTCCGGAGCATGTGCATCTTCATTGTTCGAATCTGTGTCAAGGCCTGGTTCACTTCTCCAAATCCAATTGCATCTTCAAATCATGATCTCCTTTTCCTTCAGCTCTTGGACCCGTACGAAACAGTGAACAAGTCCATTGCCAATGCCAGAAGAAAGAAATTTGCTGATCACCTTTGGTATCTCAGTAAAGAACTCACTGGCTTTGCCGTTTTTATGCGACAGTGCCTGTTGAATCCAACGAGCAGTGGTAAAGGTAATTAATGAGAAGAAAGGTTTTGAAGAGCCTGTAAAACGGGACAAAATATATAAGGTAATGCCAAAACATGCGAATTGAGGACTCGTGACAAAAAATACGATGCAATTCTTCTGCCGGCTTGGAATGCCGGCTGGATTCCTGAATTGTGACCGGGACTTATGACGTCATCGAGACGATTACAAGGATGCCATCAAGACTGTTGAACATCTGAGGTTGTCAATGGCAATGCTGAAAGAGGCGTTGCCCTCATTGAGGAGTAGGCCCTACAGAAACATTATTACGAAGAAAGAAAATCAGAAACAGTATTGACTTCAAGTCGTCCAGGGACACCGTCGACTATTTCCAACTTGTAAAGTAGACTTCTTTCCTGCCAGGTCATTGCCAGGATTTTTTTTTAGAGAAGTAGACAATAGGCACTCATGAGTAGACCTGTAATCAAGCTTCCTAGACTCTCTACAGATAATGATAGTTAATTCTTGCTTGCTTGAAACTTGCTAAAATATATATCTCATTTGCGTACAAAATTCAAGATTTCGCAGAAATTAATGAAAACTAAAGATCTCTTGAGCGACCTCTAAAAATTCAAATAATTTCCTACAACTTGGCAGGAGTTGTTTCTATACTAATTGGAACCAATCTGGGGGTGAGACCGTAAAAAATAAAACGTTTATATTTTTCTGTGCTGCTAAGAAACACCCTAATATATATATATATATATATATATATATATATATATATATATATATATATATATATATATATATGCAGACAAAATAATGTTCCGCTGCTGTTTGTACGGAATATTATCGACAAGACAGTGGCCTCGGTTTTCATCAAGTTTAAACACGTTATCTGAGAACAGAATCCACAATAAAAGGTTCGACATCATCACAATGAACCTTCTCAGACACAGTTGACACCACCCAATCAATGCGACAACCCAAACAGCAGCGGAACATTATTTTGTTGACAATAGGCCTACGTGTAACAATTCATTGAAAGACACGCGCGCATGCATATTCTCCGAGACAGACAGACCGACAGACAGACAAACAGACAGGCAGGCAGGCAGGCAGTCCACGAAAGCCCGGTCCCTTCGTTCTATTCCTGAGGGGTAAACATTCGCTGTACGCGATGTGACAGAACAAAAAAGCTGAGGATAAGTAGGTTTTTCTTATGGTAGGCCTAATTCAGGAAATCGTATTGTGCAACACGCTGGTCTATCGGTAATCGTAATCGTAATTGTAAGCTTCAAACTTCTAAAGCGCCACTCGAAAGCCAAACGCAAGGCACCCATACTCTGCACGTTACAGACCGAAGGCTCTATCCATTCAGCCTCTTGATATTAACTAAGGAGACTGCTCTTCATTTTTCGTAGGTCCTACGTGTAGCCCATTAAGAGACACCGAAACAATGAAACAGTAAACTTACCCACGCATTTAGAAGACGACTGCGATCACGTGTCCAGTCAGTCGTTCGCTAGGTGACGCTTACTTAACAGAAAGAGGGCAGACCCTTAAGCTAGCAACGAGAGACAATCACGAAAGGGAATAAAGGTAGGGGCCTAGTGGGATTGAAGGGAGGGAAGAAAGGTCAAAGGAGTTGTGGTAAGGGCAGACCTGATAATTATGAAGAGTATATGAGGAGACTTGACCAAACAAAATACGAAGTAGTTCGATTCCAGTGTACATTCTGTAAGCAAACAATGGGAACTCCTCCTCTCCCATGCTTTGGTTGTCTGCCAGCAGGCGCACATGGAACTAATATGGGACCAATATTCTCGTATGGGGTTCGTATAAAACCCATATGGTTCCGTATTTACAGAGTCAAACTAACTTCCACTACAGAAACATATCTATATTTTCCACATGCCTTCTCCCACTGGTCAAGACTGTCTCCCACAGTGCGGGGAGGGGCATAGAATAATGGTAGCATCACTGACGTGACAGTGCTGGCGCCAGGATTTCAGGTTGGGGGGTGGGGGCTAAAGCTCCAAAACCTACCCTTTTATCCCATCTTCCTTGTGATTTGCAGTGATTTATCACTTTTGGGGTGGGGGGCTGAGCCGCAGTTAGGGGGCTTAGCCCCTTAGCCCCCCTGGCGCCGCCCCTGTGTCGTGAAGAGCAGAACATCAAGTATGAAGCGGTATCAATACCCGCTACCTTTCCAAAAGGTCCACTCAGCCTGTCATTCGCTAGATGGCGTTGGCAAAATGAGTAGTAGGACGTGATGGGTGCCTTGCATGGCTGCCATAGGCCTACAGTTAAATTCGACTGCTATAATCAATAACTTGTGGTCACCCGTTCATACTATGAATTGCAATCATACACGGCGTACTTGTAAGTTTGATATAATAGTCCTAAAAGAATATTATATTATTATTATTATTTTATTATACAGCTAAATAATAATACTAAAAACCGGTTTGTTTGTGCAGACCAATTTCACAATTTTTTCGCCTACTCCTCCTCCTCCTTCGTAACTATGCTTTAGGCCTCTGAGTTCATTGCCATGTGAGAATCATTTTCAGTTCAAATACTGTAGGAAAGGCGCTAAGCAAATTATGTATTAACATAATAATTTATTAGATTGCATTTACTCATTAGGCCCTATTAGACTTTGATGCCTGATTACTGATACGCTGTTGGGGAGAAACGCCGATAATCCGCAAAAATATTTGACAACTCGTAGACACCTTTATATTACTCTTCAACCAAAATATGTATGCCTCATTTTAGCTTAATCGGCAGATCCTGGACTACTACCACCTGACACGGTGATTTACTCTAAGGTATTTTACCTATTATACGCCAAAGGCCTTTGTTGCCATAACATAATATCGTAAAGTTCAGTGATGTAGTAGTCGAGTAAAGGCCAAGACTTGAGTTCGACTCGAGACCAATTTTCTGAGTAGGCTATTCATGACCTCGCTTCTGCTTCCTTTCTGGGTCTCACCCTCTCTCACTGCTTGCAACAACAAACCGCGAAACTGAAAAACGCCACGCCGAAGAGAAAGTGGGTGAGGCGCTATACAAGTGCTCTGATACATACATATATACATACATACATACATACATACATAGTACATACGTACGTACGCAGTATGAGAATTTTGAAAAAAATAACTTGGGGGGTTAGACGTTGATTTATGTGCAGTCTGGGTGTGAAATGTAGACTTTACTGTGGGATCCTAAGAAAGACTAGGGGGGGTTGAACCCCCAACCCCCGTGGCAATTCTCACCCTGTGTGTACGTACATACATACATACACACATACATACATACATACATACATACATACGTACGTGCATACATAAATACATACATACATACATACATGCATACATACATACATACATACATACATACATACATACATACATACACATACACGTAGAATGACCTTCATAATGACCTTCATAATGGGTCTTCAGTCTTTCTACTTGTCTGTTGTAAGATTCTCCGAGTTCTGTGTTCAACTCTTTCAGGCGTAGAATGCTTTCGTGGATCATCTCTCTCTACAGAAAACAATAAACCAGCAATCACATCCGAAGTATATACTTAGGCCTATATATTATATGTGTGTATTGGGTGTACAAGTAGGCCTACACGCGTACGTGTGTGCGTGTACATGTAGGTCTATGTATGTATGAGTATGTGTAGGTCTATGTTCCAGGACACTTAATAAGTCTCAATTGAGCGCCTGTTATTATCTCTAAGAAGACATGACTTATGTAATAGATTAATTATTAATTTTTCACTTCGATTTCACTTGAGACGGTCATTGAATGATGTCTATGTATCATTAATAATAATAATAATAATAATCGTTTCTTCATTGAAGTGCCTGACAAACGCACTGCGCTGTACATTTACATGTTATGCAATTTAAATCTTAACTACTAACAGAACAGACAGCCTGCAATACAACGGCGCTAATAGCAGCCTACAAAGCATATCCGCCCTACGGGACTCGAACTCGGTACCTCTCGCTCTCTACGCCAGATGTTCGCCAAGGCGCTACATAAGTCATTATATTAGATGCGATGGCGATACATTACATCGGTTCTATAGCATCTAGACCCCTAATCCTTGTCCATCTTATTGTGTTTCTTAGACTTTCTTTCCCAGTTTTTGTTGACGACTCTAACGACGAGAGTGTACTAAAAGTGACTGGGATATCAACGCAGCATGTCGTTAAAATCCAGGGGTGTTTCTGACCACCGTCGATATTTTTCTTGACCGCGGAGCCTTGCCTAAAAAGACTACTGTGATGTTCGTAACTGATAATAAAGATCACAAATTAAGATTTTTACAGGCTAATTTGCAGGGCTTCTTTTAAGGAATTTTTAGAACTGCACAACACCTTCTCTCTTTTTCAAAAATCCATGATAAATTATTCCCAATGGAATGACAATGACTTTTTTTAGCTATTTTAACTGCACAAAAATGCTTTTACATCTGCACAATTTCATTTAGAACTGCACTTTTTGTTTAGAACTGCACACTAAAAAAGCCCTGTAGCCTAAATTTGACTGTATGTATACTGAAAATGCACCAGTTAAGATTTGGTTTTGAAAAAATTGTCTGAGAATGGGCTCACCGAGCCCCCGCCAAGACCCCTATCCTCATTTTGCTCCTTTGGCACCCTGCCCCGCCACTGGCTGGAAAATATTGCCACTGGTCCACCATTAAAAAGGTTTGACACCCTTGTGTTAATCGCTACTTTCCTGGTGTAACGCACATCTTTATGGGTGTTACATTCTCCTCCTTGAATGTGACATTATTCGTTTTGGGAGTAAAGATCGTTTTCCTTATCATTGGGTTTAACATTCTTCTTTCTAAGTGTAACCAAAATGTAATGTAAAAGGTTCGTTTCTGTTTACAAAGCAGTTCTTACGTTGGTTTTATTGATGAGTTCGGTGAGTGCTTTGATTCCGAATCGACTGTACACCGTTGAGATCTCACACTGTGCAAACAGAATGACACCAACACACTCATAAACAACTCAAGTGTAGGCCTAACACTCATCGTAATCGTAAATACCGACTGATGCAGCGTTTAAACAGCTTTAAGTCACGGGACTCAGTTTATACACAGGCGACAGGCGCTCAGTCAAAACAAAAACAGGGAGGCATATAGGGGCCTAATCACACGCAGGTAATCGTAATAGTAAGTGATTGTTTTATATAGCGCATCTTCAAGAAACTCATCAGGGTGTTTCCGACCTGATTAAACGATACCACGATCGAACAGAATGGTAACTTTCATAATCTTTCGCAATTACCTTGGCAAACAATGGTTGCCTATAGATGCAATTTTATCTACCTCATTACAAATCACCTTGACGTTATCCGGACATTTCCCTACGGACATTTCTGCCGGACACACCCCCCAAGATCACTTACTCAGTAAGTAGGCAGTCTACCATTGTCCATGATAACTGTCATTAACCCAACTTCTATTTAAGCAAAGACGTTCTTTCATCAATCCAACTTCTAGTAAAGCAAAAAATTGGTTTCAACAATCCAACTTCTATTTAAGCTAAGAATTTCTTTCATCAATCCAACGTCTACTTACGGAAGGAATCATTTTCATCAATGCAATTTCTATTTCAGCAGAGAATTTGTTTAATCAACCTAGCTTCTATTTAAGCAGACAATTTCTTTCATCAATCCAATTTCTATTAAAGTAAAGAATTATTTTAATCAGTCCAACTTCGGGGGAAATGTCCGGGGTGGGGGGTGTCCGGGAGGAAACATCCTAGACCCCACCCTGACAGGTGTTCATGGATGTGCAGTAACCTGCCTCCCTCGTCCTTACCTTGACAGCGACGCGGATGTCTTCCAGCTCTTCCATCTTCTCCGTCTGTTCTTCCCATTCCTTCGACTTCTTCATCTTCTCTTCCCGCTTCCACGACAAGAAGCTGACGTCAGTCGTCGAAGTCTGATTGCTTTCGTCATCACCGCACACGAAGCGCAGCAAACGGTTTCCAAGGAGATCACCATGGTGACTGGCAGCGTTGTCATGGTTATCACCATGGAGATTGGAGTCAGTGTTAACTAACTCCGGTAGGCCTATAGGTTCAGTAGTTGACATTTCAGCAGAAGAAAAGTTTATACTCTGAAGGTCACAGGGCAAGGCGCATTCTCAGCAGATAACAATAAATATGCTGGGGCCTATATGTTTAGGCCTACAGAGCCTATAGATAGTCCTTCGTGTTTAGACCCTTTCGTCGTCCTCGCAATTTTCAGTGCAGCAATTAGGCTACCACATGTGCGTAGCATTAAATTTTCTCAAAATTTCTTTCCCTGTGATCTTCAGCTATCATTATTCCAGCCAGCTTTCTGTATTGCAATATTCGTTATTCCATCTCACAGTGAATCGTTTCAAACGCACTGGTCGATCCGAGAAATTGTTCCAGGTTCTTTGGCCTTCGAAATGGACAAGCTAATCCATTCTGTTAACTTCTATAGCGCCGTTTTAATAAATGCACAATGCATCAGTCGACGAACGGTTCAGGTGAGATCGTAGAAAGGAAAACTATAATACGTTGGAGCACACTGATGGCCTGAAAAGAGAAATAACGCACATCATATTAAGTACAAGAAGTTGGTGTCAAATCAGAGGGCAAATAAGCAACGCCAAGATGTCTAAACTCTTTCGCAGACTATAGGCATAAACAACAAAGACGCTAAGTACAGCCTACGTGAGGTACCTAAAACGCGATATACTGAAAAATACATGCCGTACATCATACTTACATGTATACATACATGTATACATTACACACATACATACATACATACATACATACATACATACATACATACATACATACATACATACATACATACATACATACATACATACATACATACATACATACATACATACATACATACATACATACATACATACATACATACATACATACATACATACATACATACATGCATGCATGCATGCATGTATACATTTCATCTATGATACGCTGACGCTAATGTATGCTCTCGAGTGCCATTTTGCCAGGAACTAACACTACTATCGCGTTCAGTTGGGAATATAAGTGCAACGCTCTGTTTACCAATACTCTATAGGATTTCAGCATTCGTCTTTCTGTCTGTCTGTCTGTTCTGTCTGTATGTATGCATATATATATATATATATATATATATATATATATATATATATATATATATATATATACATGCATATTTTATATATATACATATATATGCATATATATACGTATATATATATAGGCATATATGTAAATCCAATGGCAAGTAATCTGGACACCTTGCGCTGGTTGATAAATTGGCCAAACTGCCACTGCTATGCAATTACTGAACGTGCAAAAATTTTACTATATATATATAGAACGTGTTCTAATTTTTCACAAATATCTAATCTTGGTTTAATCAATTAGAAACTCGTGGGTTCTCAATTACTTTTTAAGCAATTACTCTTTCATTCGTTGATTCGTTCATTCACTCATTCGTTCGTTCAACTAATCGTTCATTCATTCATTCTTTCTTTCTTTGAATCATTCTTGCGTTCATTCATTTATTCGTTCATTAATTCGTGCGTTATTCCATTCATTCGCTCATTCGAAAATGGAACTACCGATTGACTGACTGACCAATTGACTGATTGACTGACTGACTGACTGACTGACTGACTGACTGACTGACTGACTGACTGGCTTACTGACTGACCGGCCGACTGATTGACTGACCGACCGACCGATTGACTGACTGACTGACTGACTGACTGACTGACTGACTGACTGACTGACTGACCGACCGATTAACCGACTAACCGACTGACCGACTAACCGACTGACCGACCGACTGACCGACTGGCTAGCTTGATTACTGAGTACTGACTGATAAATGACTGACTAGTACTGAGTACTCTCTAACTACTCACTGGTTCATTGACTGGAATGCTGGCTCACCGTGATACTGATTCCATTGCTAAGCACGCACCTCGCACATAATAAGTATAGGCCGTTTGAGAGCAAAAGCCATAGGACCGGTTGATCTGCTGTGTTAACCGCTGACTCCATGAAAGCCATGCATGTAAATCAATGTCCATAGAACCAGATGACCCGCAGTCAATCGGAGCCAGAAACAACTAAACCGAAAATGACCGGTCGTAAAATGCCTTACCTTCTAATTAATCAATAGCTGTCGGAATCTTTCTGTTCGCCACAAGACCTCCTTTCCGATTGCAGCTTCAGTACAATTGGCTCTCCTCTCTGACGTCTGCTCAGGTAAACAATTATCCTGCTCAGAATGAATGGTGCCAGAGTTCGCTGGCCCGATAGACCTGTACAATAAAGCCTAGAATGGTTCCAGAGTACATTTGCCAGATGGACCTGTAATACGTAAGCTTGCCTAATGGCAGGATCGCATTATACGACAATAGTCCACCATGTTGAATGCCAAATGTCATAATTCCCACTCGATTTACAGGTAGACCTTTTAATCTGCGTAATTACCGCCGTGAAATAACATGCCAACGCGGAGGAGCTTCTTTAAGCATTTAGAATAGACACGCAGCATGCAGACATACCTATACAGACAGACAGACAGACAGACAGACAGACACAGACAGACAGACACAGACAAACACACACAGACAGACAGATACACACAGACACACACACACACAAAAGCACGCACACACACACAGACACACACACAGACAGCACACACAGACAGACAGATACAGCGATACGGTTAGAGACAGTCGCCAAGGAACGTGTACTTACCGTATCGAATATATACCGGTAGTCAATACACGAACATTAATTTGCGTACTAGCTAATCCACGGGATAGGTTCACTGCCAATTATATAGACCTACCTGATCAGCAATCAACTCTATCGATTAACTTCAATATAGGTCGACCTTTCACGATCAGCAATTGACCTACGCTTGTTTTGGACGAGCCCACTAAATGCATAAATTAAGTATGTACATATAATCCAAAATAATGTAATAAATATAAACACACACAGACACACACACACACACACAGACAGACACAGACAGACACCACACACACACACACACACACACACACACACACATATATATATATATATATATATCAATGACAGACAAGTGAGCCCTTAATAATTAAGATTATATATACATCAGTGTGATTTTCCTTACAGGTTTTATTTTAGTTATAGTTATAGTTATAGTTAATGATTTTTTATTTTAGTTATAGTTATAGTTATAGTTAGTATTATTTTTTAGTTATAGTTATAGTTATAGTTAATGGATTTTTATTTTAGTTAATTTTAGTTACTACTTAGTTACAATAATTAAGTCTATAAGCAAAATTGTGCGTATTAATACGCTGTTTCACAATTTACTCAGAGCTATGAAAACCTTTGAAGCATGGGTACATTCAGCTTCATCAATACACGAGTTTCCAAAGTAACTGACAAATTTCACAATAAAAATTTCGCATTTTTCGTTCTCATTTATGTCGTATCGTCCATATTGCACTTCCTATTTTTATTTTTTGTATTAACGAAAATAAAGATGAATTTTCGTTAGTGTTATTTTCGTTATAGTTATAGTTATAGTTAATGATATTTTTTAGTTATAGTTATAGTTATCGTTAACGAAATCATTTTATTTTCGTTAACGAACATTTTCGTTATCGTTATCGTTAACGAAAATCACACTGATATACATACATACATGTAGGTCTGTGATATACAACGGGTCCATCATTTTATATTGGCCAATTATTATCAAGAGACAGGCTTAAGCGTAGAAATATACATCAAAAGTCAGTTCACGGTCAGGACCAACGCACACTGAGAGAAAGCACTTCAACTCGACCGATGCTTTGTCGGCTGTTCGTCAACAGGCAGTGGCGGATCCAAGGGGGGGCGACGGGGGCGATCGCCCCCCCAATTGTCCATAAAAAGTAAAAAGATCGAGCCGACGCTGTTATCCGACCACAACAACTATCTAAAGACTACTGTAATTCCAACACTGACACTCACACTGACACTCACGACCATAAAAACTGACCCTAACCGACCCTCACCGGCCTCATTCGGGCACGCATCCATAATCCGTCCTACCCAACTTAAGCGGCAAGTCTCCGACTATGCACGAAATTGCAGACTTCTTTGACTTTGGGTCCATACTCCATAGTCGTCTAAATCATAGAAGCCTTTGAGCAAATGCTCCATCGAACTATAGGCTATGGCCTAGCCGCCTATGGTTGGTTGAGAAATTTTAAGTGTTAATTGCTAAAGTTATTGTGGGATCGAATTATTATTACCATATTATTTTCACATTTCTATGCATGACTTAAGTACATGGTATGCATATTAACGAGAAGAAAAAAATTTTTATGTGAAATAATGTGGCTTGTTTTCAATGCACGTAATTTACTTTTGAACCGTATTATGTTCAATTTTTCATACATTTATATGATTGAATAATCCCCGAAACATATTGCCAAAAACAGGCCTCCTTTGATCTCAAATGCTGCAAAATGCGTTTGCGTCTGGGGCTCCGCCCCAGACCCCGCTGGGGGAGCTTACGACGCTCCCCCAAACCCCTAATCGTAAGGGGCTTCGCGCCTTCGGCGCGAGCAACTCTCCACTCAAGGCGAATTCGCCCCCCCAAAATAATAGCCTAGATCCGCCAGTGTCAACAGGTGTCGCCGTTTGGTGAATTACTGCAGGCACAATTAAGAGATTTCTAGAGGAATGCTCTTCAACTAAAACGCCAGTGCAAAACAATGTATCCATACAGCGTATTATGTTCCACATATTCAGAATGTAAGACATTCTATTCATATCTCTCCCTCCCACCTCCTCGAGTAGCAAATATATTCTGCACATCTAGGCCATTTGCAGTGTGTGTGCGTGCGCGCGCGCGCGTGTGTGTGTGTGTATATACGTAGGTAGGTAGGTAGGTGTGCGTTACACGTGGCCTACATCTCTGTATCTATTAAACCAGCCTGCTTACTTTGAGCCTTTTCAATAGTTAATTTAATTGTCGTAAAAGTCCGATTATCGTTTAACTATAATATTTATTTTGTAAGGACCTAGGATATCGCAAAACCCCAATTTTGTAAGTTAAGTAAAGTAGACGTCAATAGTCCTAGCGGCACAAAATGTCATTAAACTCTGTTAAACTACGACTATTTAATTTCAGAGATTTATATAGCGCCCCTTCAAGCTTATCTACTCAGAAGCGCTCCAGACTCAACCACGGCTAAAGATAACAGTCTTGAGGTTAGAGAAGAATGTGGCCGCAAGGGCTCTATGCATTCGGCGTAGATCCACAGGGAGCTCATTCCAGATTCCAGGGCCAGCAACATTTGTTTAGTGTCTTTTAAAATCTTGACTTTGTTTTATTGAAAAAAGCGCAAACCAGTCAGACTGCGTTTCCTCCCTCCACTTGGTCTTCGAGAGAAGTCCAAAGGAACGATCATCGCTGATCTCTGCCTTGTGGACCGAAAGCATTCCACGGCAGAGTCGTCCTCACGCTCAGGAAGAAACGCTCCGTCTCATCATCCTGGTTTGCGGTCCAGTAATCAGTTTTACCTGACGTCCTGGCGATACATACTATAGAAATGATCCCTAAAAGTATGATCTTAACAAACCGTTGCCGCGAAAACTATTTATTAAGCGTCTAAGCCCTTTAAAAGGGTGTCTAAATTCAACGCCAATTCTTCTATTCTGCTAGACAGAACTGTGATTTAGTTTCATGCGTTAGAATACTAGTATTTAAATATTGAATTTACTACACTTTCAACATTATAATACACTACACTACGTAATAGAAAATATGTAAATACGTATAAAATGACAAACTGGATACTTTTGTGTTCTCAATCACTCAATGGCCGCTGTTTTTATTCAAGTAGTCGCTAGGCGGCCAATGAAACAGAGGAGTCAAAACATTAAATATTTTGATTCACTTTGCGGCCAAATACACGAGGCTATCGCGCACTTCTGAGTCTAACAGTGCTTCTCATATTTTTTGTCTACGGAATCCTCTTGATCTACCCAAACGATGAAACGATATTCTTCTATAGCCCACTTAGCACCTGTACGCGAAGTAAATAATATTATAACAGTGATCGGGGTATAAAAATTATGCAGTTTTAATCCTTTAAAGTTATAGGCCTACTAGAAATAATTTCAAATGAAATTTGTCCACGAAACCCTTGTCTTCACCTCGTAGTCTGATTTCTAAGGGGTCATTCATTAATTATGTCAACAAATAGGGGGTGAAGGGGTTTGGAAAAGTTTGACAGTTGTTGACAGGGGGAGGGGGTTTGGTCCAAGTTGACGTCAACAAATTTTTGTTTAATAAATGGACAAAATATGGTAAATGACTAAAAAAAAAAAAAAAAAAAAAAAGTCATCAGGGAAAAATGGCTAAAAAACGGTCGGTAGGGGGGGTTCTGGGATTGTTGACATAATTTTTAGGGGGGTCCGTCAATGTTTGACAGTTGTTGACAAAGGGGGGGAGGGGGTCAAAAAAGGCCTAAAATTTGTTGACATGATTAATGGATGACCCCTAATGTAACAGAGCATTCGAAAACCCTAATGCAATTTTCTCACGGAACCGATCGATGTGTTGCGTTCACCATCATCATATAATCGTTTATTGTGTTAACAATGTTCAGACATAGGCTGTAGACTGTGTACAATGTACATAGAAAAAAAAATACACCTAGATATTATAGTATGAAGCAATAATAGCTTAGTAAGAGTTCAGGAATAACATACGAGATATAAAATTTCGTGAGTCCTGATCAGGAAGGTTAAAGTTATGTGGTCTGACCCTAAGAAAACAGGGAATAGGAACCCTATAGGATTTACTTGAGATTTACTGGCACATTTTTGGTCAATCTTGGGGTTTTTCTGGCAAAATCTTGGGATTTCAGAAAATGGAGAGTGGTTGCACTCAGTGTGACCACTCCTTGGGATGTTTCCCAAGATCTTGGGATTTTCAAGGGTCGACTTGGGATCTGGGGATTTGGCATAGCAATCTTGGGATTTTTCTAAGGTTCACAGACCTGTTTTAACCGTACTTTTCAACAGTGGCAACGAATCAGATTAGAAAAAACTCGCTCAGGAGTCAGAAAGATGTTAATTATTATTGTTACTTTGTAAACATTATGTAATTTGTTAATTCAATGTTATTCTCCGGTTTTTTCTTTGCCAGTTCTTAGCTAGGCATTTTTTGAATAATTGTGATTGCTTAAACGCATTTCATATTTTCATCAAAACTTTTCCATTTCAGTAACTTGGGATTGTTTGGTACACTTTTGGCCAATCTTGGGATTTTTCTGACAAGAGCTTGGGAATTTGGAAAATGGAGAGTGGTCGCACTGGTTGCACTGATTTGTGCATGGTGTGGTTTTATCATCGACGGGTTTTATGCATCGACGTATTTGTTGTGGTTATTACCCACAAAGGCATTTTAAAACTTTTCGAGACGTTTTGTGCCGTAAAACAGAGGTAACTAGTTAGTCAAACAGATATTTTTGTTTTTATGGCAAGTTCATACTCCGTTTGGCGAATATTTAGTATCGGGGGTGCGTAAGTGTAGTGGCGTTGTACGGTATTTTTAGGATGCTGCGCGGAAGGTATACCATGTTTTCTAATGACGACACTAACCGTAACCCACTGCTCGCACGAACCACTGCTTATACATCGATAAACTAAGGTCTTATTGGATGTTTAAAGATTAAATTAAGGCAATATTATGCTTTCAGTTTCTGTTTTAAAATTATCTGATTTAAAATAACTTGGTAAACCCGTAGTTTAGGTTGGTAAATTATATCATATCGTCAAAGTAAAATGGAAGCTGGATTGATGAAAAAAATTGTTTCGCTAAATGAAAGTGGGACTGGTGAAACCATTTCTCTCTTTAAATAGAAGTGGGATCGATGGAAATAATATTTACAGTAAATAGAAGCTGGATTGATGAAACTAAGTTTTTTATGCAATAGAAGCTGGATTGATGAAAATAATTGTTTACCCATCAGAATAGTTCTTTGCTTAAATAACAGTTCCATTGATGAAAAATATTTTTTGGTTAAATAGAAGTTGGATAATTTTTTTTCATTAAATGGAAGCTGGACTGATTAAAAAAAATTCTTGATGAAATGGAAGCGGGATTGATGATAGTTATCATGGACATAGGTATACTGCTTACTTACCAACGTCAAGTACGGCATTGAAGACATTCAAATAATTTACCAACCTAAACTACGGGATAACCAATAACTTAATAATTATATGGCCGAGAGACTTATGTAGCCGTTTAGCTTGACAAAATTTCCGTTTTATGGGTCTGTATGCACAGTTTGCATGTCACTGAACTGTACACAGAAATCATACCAGACATTAAAAGAAAGTAAAGCTTATAATTATATCTATGTGGAACACAAGAGAGTCGCTCATTTTCATTTTGTGCGCTCTCAAGCCCGCAATGGACAAATCCCAAAGTCCTGGACACGGAACTACTGCATCGCAGGACTCGTCATTTAATTCTCAGCTACACCGATACCAAATTATACTTCTTGGTGACAATGACAGTGTGTGCAAACAACTTGCCCTGGGTCATTACATGGAGTCGAACTCGTTACCACATGATCCGTGAGCAAGTGTATTACCGGTAGACCACCGTGTTGCACAGGCTATTAAAAAATGCTATATAAATTTGTGTCCATGGCAACCATATAACTGTTCCTCATAATCGTATTTTGTAAACTCCACATTTCTAATGCGCTACTCTAAAGCTAACCGCAGGCTAGCAGCTTATTTACGAGTGCTGCGTCGTATCAGAGAGTGATGTCCTAATATCGATGTCCAGTGGAGGTCAGAGTCAGGTTGCTTGAGAGACAAGAAAGAGGGGGGGGCAGAGCGACAACTAAGGCGGATTTCTTCAAGGATGAGAAAGCTTGAAGGTGGAGGTCTGGAGGATTGTATAGACGAGGATCGGAATTCTTGAAGAGGTGAGACTTCAGTTTGGAACGGAAAGCCTGTGGAGTGATAAGTAAAGGAGCCCGAGGCAGATGATGGTGGGTGAGTGGCGTATTGGTGGAGGAGCTGAGGACATACAGAATTGAGGGAAAGTTCGTTCTAGAGTCAAGGTGCAGTTTTGTGTATGGACTGATTGGAGAACATGAGGTGAGTAGTGACAGAGGGAAAGGAGAGAGTAAGTTTGGGTGATCGGGTAGAACCTTACTAGAGTCTTAGTTGCCACTCTGCCCCTCCTCTTTCTGACTGGATGTTGAAGAGTTTCTTAAACTAAGTTAAGTAACATCTAGAGGTGCTATATAAATGGTTATTTACATTATATTTCATCTGATGTGAATGAAACATTACTAACTACTAACGTTTTATCAAATGTTTTCAGGGTTTGCTCCGACCGGGTGCAGAGTCATCGAGAAAGAGTCATTGAGAAAGATCGATTAATGATGTGCTCAACAGACACATCCGAGTTTATGATGGCAAGTCCTGAGAATTCGGCAAATGTCACAGGAAGCACGGGAATGTTCATCTCAGCCACAAACGAAAATGATGCTCGAATGGCATGTTTAGCTAGATTAGAAACTTTCGCGAAATGCCCAGCGGCTATGTTATTCCACGTTAAGCCAGCCGACCTGGCAGCCGCAGGGTTCGAGTACGTAGCAACGGATGATCTGGTTAGGTGTAATCGCTGTGGGATTGAAATTAAAGACTGGAAGGAGGGTGACAAACCAGTTGACGTGCACAGGAACAGGTCTAGGAACTGTAAATTTCTGCAAGAGAATTGTATGAACAGTGATTCTAATGGCGATGGTGATGGTAGTGCTGTAGCATCTGTTAGTAGTATCTCGTCATTAACAGACTCACAAGAAACGGCATCTGCAGCAACAGGTGGTATGTATTTATAGAAGATCAGAATGCTTTCATTGTCATGGGTTGGTTTTTGTCACGTGATTTAAAAAGGCATATTAGCATGTGTAAACATAGCTACTGGTAGTCTGTATTATTATTATTATTATTATTATTATTATTATCATCATCATCATTATTATTACTAGTATTATTATTATTAATTTTTTTATGCCTTGATGTACATATGATCCCTCAGGGACTTAAACATTAATTAAGAACAGTAGAAAAACGTCTGGAATCGCACCATTATTATTATTATTATTAAGGAGTTTTTATATAGCACTGCTTCATGGTAATCTGCTAAGTCCTACCACAGCAAAAATAAAACAGTTTTTAAGTTATTAAAGAACATAATAGACATGGATGGTTTTGACTGGACTTGTGTAGTTTTATGAAACAGGAGTACTCTATGTGGCAAGGTGATTTAGGTAAATTCTCTTCTGTACACAGGTGTAACTTACTGTATGATGACTAGACTCTGGGGACCCCGTCACCCCAATAACTTAGACAGTAGGCATGCTTTATCTTGACATCCCAAATTGTAATTGAGACGATTTACTAAGCAGCATCCCCAGCAAACTTATTTTACTCTAGAGTGGGAGAGTATGGTGTAAATTGGGAGGAAGTCTATATGGCTGTTGAAGTATTGAGACAAGATTACAACAGTATTTTGTATTTAAAGATTTGTAAAGCATCTCTCACAGTGCACACCAATCAGAGGTGATCAGTATATTTTCATGCATGCACTAAAGTGCACAGGTGCATGAAGCTAAGACGTTTAAGCTCCACTGTTGACATGAAAATAGCTGCAATTTAACAACTAAAATTATTTCACCTGCAGTTTATGGTACAAAATAAAATTTAAAAAAATCTATCTATTATGATTGAAGCCATTTAAGTGTTTAGCATTTAACATCAACAACCTGTATAAGAATTGTTTTGTTTCTGTTTAGGTGCAACTGCCCGTTTGAGCGATATACAAACTGAAAATAAGAAATTACGAGAAAAAATTACATGTAAGGAATGTAAGGTGGAGAAAGTGCAGACACTGTTTCTTCCATGCCGGCATCTCGCCGTCTGTGAACACTGCGCGGAAAGACTTGATAACTGTTGTGTGTGTCAGGGCAAAATACTGGGAACAGTCAGAGTCGTTATGGTACCAAAAATTCCTTAAATCTCATACAAAAATGGTGGCATCAAACAAGTTATGATGCAGTCATAGTTGTTAAAACCATTTCTTTTCAGTTTTTAATTTTTTCCAGAAAATCTCGTTTTTGTCACAGTTTTTGTCTTTTATTTTTTTGTATGTCACTTTATTTATTTATTTACTGTCTGTTATTATTTTGTTAAGATTTCAATATTTTTAATTTCTCAATTTCTTATTAAGCCAGACTTATAAAAATGAAATGATTGCTGTAGATTAATGTTACTTACTGTTTAATAATTAAGTTTTGTTATTTGCTGATCAAATTAAATTATGTAGACAAGGTTTTTAATTTTAAAATGCAGTACAAGATGTAGCAAAGTCAAATTATTTTCTTTTTCTCCGTTTTTTCGTCTTTTATTTCTTTGAAAAATGACGTTTTTTCTGTTTCTTATTCAGTTTTCTATGTTTTTACAACTATGATTGCAATCAAGCATCATGATGCATTCTTGAGCACTAGACTTTAACACTTTAACCACGAGCTGCATTGGTTCCCAGTCACTTTTAATACATGCTCGTCATTAATGTGTTAAGTCATGTGTTGGCATTTCATTAAGTGTTCTATAACTCGATGACTATTGTGGGGCACAAGTAGCTGAGTGGCTAGAGTGGGCCTGTAACACAGAGGTGTGGGTTTGAGCCTTCCTCAGTAGGTTTATGTGTAGGGACCTTGAGCAAGTCCTGCACTCAATTGACCACTGCCATTGACTGATGCTTAGATCATAGTGGCACTTGATAAATGTAAATTGATAATATTGGACTTCATGCTTCATTTGCCCAGTGCCATTGATTCATGCTTAGTCGTTAGATTTGTAGTGGCACTAAATAAATGCAGAAATAATATTATTGGTCTTCTTCACTATGCAATATACGATATCTATCACTTCATGCAAGATCTTGTTAAAGTTGTCAAATCATGAGTGCTCTTTCTTGATGTAGATGAGATATTTGCTGTTAATTTGACAATTGCGGTATGAATTTACTGAAGCGGAAAAGCAAGAAAAAATTAAATCGAATATGAATACAATGCAAAAGAAAGCCTCTGAATAAAGTGATTGGTGTAAACATCGTTGTTTTGGTCTCTGGTTGGATCTCGCAATGATTTCATCGTTAAATTTGGTTAATTTGCTAGGTTATACTATCACATAGAGTAGAGTAGCATCCTGTTTCATGCTGTTTAGACTTAAAGCCCTCAAACGAGCACTTTTTTTATAGATCTGTCAGACTCTAAAGTTGTTTTAAAAGCATTCTGTCTAGAAGCAACTATGCTTGGACACAAACCAGGAAGACATAAGCTTTAAAAATGTTCTTTAAAACTGTTGCTTGGCACTTGTTGATAAGCGTCATCCATAAATTATGTTCATATTATGACTAAAAGAACGTGAGAGGATCTTAATATTAACCTTACGCAGTTAAGATATAATCCCTCGAATTTCTTAAATTTCTCAGCACCCAAAAAAGCAACCAGAGCAGATGTCGGCTATGGTCCACATTGAAAAATCAACTACTACGAAGTTTGGTGACTGTTACTTCTGTGTCCTTGGACCCACTATGTCATCTTTGGAGACATTAAAATCATGACTTTAGACCTATCTTTTTTAATTATCGTATATTATATGACTCATTGATTTCTAAACTGATGTACGGCGCTCTGAACTGAGCCTACGCCTCTTCAATTCTACGACGCTATGTAAATGTATTGGTTTTATATGCAAATGTTCTTGCGCATGCTGGCAGTTTCAGTATAATCTTACACTGTAGAAGAAACTAAGGTCAAAGTTACAATAATAGCAGACTGACTCATGCAAGAGTAAAAATTTACAGTCTACCGCTAGCGTCATCTATTGAATGCAATTTAAAATTTAAAGCCTAACAATTACTATAGTTACATAATATAAATAAAATACAGATAAAACATGAACATTTAGTTGCCATGTAAAGTTCAGGTGGCGTGCCAAGCAGTTATCTGTTCGCATAGGCCTACCAGGTTGGGCACGCGTGCCATAGGTTCGCCATACCTAGTTACGGACAGATATTAATTAATAATAATAATATATTCTTTATGGGAAAACTGATTCCCCGATTCGAAAAGTATGAGTCCCCGATTCTATAAGCTAGCCTTCACTGGGAGCTGAAATTTTATAGAATGAAGTGTCTGCGAGGGCGAGGCGTCTATCTGCCAAGTTTCATGACGATTGAATGATTGTAAGTGATCGAATTAGTCGCGCAAGATTGACTTTTAGCCTGTGGCTCAAAGGGTTCAAGCAAGCAAGATTTCCGTAAGTTCCTAGATGGATAAAAAATACAGCCCGTAAAAACAAAGTTACCACTACTCTATGGACCGTCCTAAAAATTGTATCCCTATTCTTCCGATTATATAGTCCCCTTTCACCTCAAATTCCAAATATCTAGCGTAGCCATCAGTTCTGCCTGGCCTGACCTTTCAATCTTTCAATGCACAAATAGGGCAGTTTTAAATGAATTTGTACAGCTGTAAAAGCATTTTTGTGCCGTTGAAATTAGTTCAAAATCTTCATAGTCATTCGATTGGGAATAATTTACCATGGCTTTTAAAAAGGAAGAGAAGGGATTGTTCTGTTGTAAAAATTCCTTTAAAAAGTCCTGACTGGCACATGTTCTTTTAGGCTGAGTAAGTAGTATATATGCTTATACCGACCGGGTGTGCAAGAGCCTTTGCAAGGCCTAGGCATATAGTCTATGCTGTGCATATAATATGCTGCAGCATGTCCTGAGTCCCGCACGATACGCTGCTTCGTTCAGCGATTGGTCTGCGCCAATCATCTGCTGCACATCTCACGAACAATGAAGTCACCAATGCCCACAGCCATAGGCCCAAGACATCGTGATCTTCCCATAATAGCATCATCTGTACGTTGAATCTTTGATTACAACTTTCTAGAGAGATCGTCTCTGCAACAAAAGTTTATTGTTTCTCTGCACAGAGGCGCCGACTTTTATTACAAGGTACTGGGTAAAAAAATTTGATTCCTATGATCCCGTGATCGGATAATCCCATAGGGCCTAGCCTGTCCTGCCCCATCTTCTCTCTCCAGGAATCTCCTTTCTTAAGCCCTTTCAACTGGAACGAGACTAACAGTAGCCTAAATATGGAGGCAGAAGAATTCCTTGTTCTATAATAAAAAGTAAATAAGTAAGTTTCATTAGGCATTTTGAATGGCCAAAAATTTGCAAAAGGTACTGGGGCGAAAGCCCGAAACTAATAGGCTACTCTCGCCCCAGAACCTTGGTGAGTACTGGGGCGAAAGTCCCTGTTGCCCCTGTGGAGTCGGCGTCTATGTCTCTGCATTCAAAGAAGCGAGAACTATATTTTTCGCGGGTGAATAAACGGGATGAATGCGCTTCTAGAAAGCAGCAGGGCGGCAGACCTGCAGTTTGTGATAGAAAAGCAACATAGACGAATTAGCAATTTTACGGGAGTTTATTTTCTTCTGATTTGATTGTTTATTTTTGTCTGATTACACGGTGTTTAATCATTTAATTTATTGATTGCCTGATTAAGTTTGTTTTAATTATTTGGGACTTAGGAGGAACTTTATGAAAGTGTGCTAGTGAAACAAAGGCTAGCCTCTTTTGTCTCTGGGCAGGAGCTTGAGCTATATAGATGTTCAAACTTCAAAATGTGCATCGGCCGGGAATCGAACCCGGGCCGCCCGCGTGGCAGGCGAGCATTCTACCACTGAACCACCGATGCAAGACGGTACGATATGGTAGCCAACGGACTTTGTCCTTCCCGTAATGACTCGAGCATGTCGTAGTAAAAATTGACGATATAAAATATATCACATGTATGTTCTTTACATTGTCGTTGGCTTCAGTGGAGAGTGCTACAAAGGAGAAGTATTGAAACCAATTATTGCATACCGTATTTTGGTGTATAAAAATGTAAACATACAAATAACATTAGGCCTAAGTCTTACAATCTGCCCATAGGCCTATAGGCCAACACATGTTATATTACACATTACTAATTAAATTCAATGACATCACAAGAACGACTGAACACATAAAGAAACAAACTCACAATTAGGCAGAAGTTGAGCTAACTTAACTGATATAGGCCTACGAATGTTCAAAATGCGCATCCGCCGGGAATCGAACCCGGGCCGCCCGCGTGGCAGGCGAGCATTCTACCACTGAACCACCGATGCTTGTCACGATCGAGTTGCTATCCATCTTCTGAGAATATTGACCTGATCCAGCGGACGATCGTCTGCGGCTCAGTTCCCCAATTATAAAAATTGTTAGTTGATTTCTCTTTAACGACGCTGTGCCATAAAAAGAGGATGTCATCGCCCTCCTCCTTTCTTAAAGATTTGGACTGGCAGTGACGAGGGGTCATAACTTCACACTGTAGGCTATTCGATACAGAATAGAGCCCTTCATAGCTTAGCACAATTGCAGAATAAGCTTAATCAAGTAATGGTTGCTGACGCGTTTAATCACATGATTATTCCCAAACCTTTTATTCGCATTTTTAATTGTATAATAATAATAATAAGAATAATAATAATATATTCTTTATTAATTCAAACTGACAATTACGTAAAAATGATTACGAAGCAGATTAATTGTAGAATATGACTGAATATAAAGGTCAGAAACCGACATGTGATAGGTTTTGACTTCTGGCGTCATAACCCATCATTTTTCATATCGATCTGGAAGAATGGTTAGGAAACAGATGAGAGGTAGGCCTAGAACAACTACTGCACTTGAGTATTGGATTACAGGAGCCTATATGGCCTATGCAGTAGGCCTAGTGAGCATCAGTAGTAAAAAAAAGCAGGCGTAGGCCTTTTCGACAAGCTAGCGAATCGTGTGTTAATTTGTCGATATTAGTCCTAGGCTACACAAGATTTGTAATTAAATTGAATCGTAGTTTTCTTTCAGAAATGAGCCATGTTGCCAATAAACAAACGTTGAGACTCCGTGGCGCAACGGTAGCGCGTCTGACTCCAGATCAGAAGGTTGCGTGTTCAAATCACGTCGGTGTCAACGTCCTTTTAGAAATTAATCTGAATTTGAAGCGATGAACTAATAAACGAACAATGAATCGTTAAAGGTCTTTCGCCCAGAGACATTTTAAACCAGGGTTTAGTCAGGGCAGTCATACTCTATACCAGACCGTCCTATTGTATCGTATCCTGATCATTTATAAAGCGCCTTTCACAGCAAATTCCAAATATCAGAAGTGCTCCCAGTGCGATGTAGGCCTACTCTTTAGGAAAAAGGAAGGTTTCAAGGTGAGAGAAAGAGGGAGATGCTACTATAGAGAGGATTGTAGAGCGAGGAGAGAAGGAGGAAGTCGATTCCATAGAGAGGAACCTCTTCATACATCCGATTGGGACTGAGCCATTGGCTTGTGGTCCTAACACGGGGACAAAAAGGTCAAGCGGTTAGAGGATCTGAGAGGACGCTTTGGCGTGGCAGAGAGGGGACTGGCACGAATTTTAGACAAAGATATTTTGGAGCAAGATTTATGTCGAGCAGGGCAAAAATTCTGGCAGCCTTGTGACAGGGCAACGATCAGGGCAAAGGCTTTTTCTACCAGGGCATTTGCCCTTGCCCTGCTGTAGAGCCGCCACTGGTTTCACCTCGATCCTATCTGTTAACAAGTTGCTCGTCTAAGATTACTGTAGGCCTAAGAGTCTGTAAGATAACTATGGAATAATCAACAGTTTTAAGCAGCTGGCGGTAACTTTTATAAGATGACTGACGTCGAAGGACTCGAAGCACAGAAGGACAAGGGCAAACATATTGAATTAAGATATTAACTTTCATGAAGAGCTGTTTGGTGGGAATTGCCCCATCTTATTTTGGCTCACTGTGTAGGTCTATCTCCGCCGCGTCTGTTCTTGGCCGCAAAGTCCCTTCGTTCGGCTGACCGGGGTGTTAATTCTTCTTTGTCTCCTCGTTCCTCTACAGCTCAGCACAGAAGCTTTGTTTTACTCAGTCCTTGGCCTGCAACAACCTTCTTCATAAAACCAGAGCTGAGCTAGTCAGCCATCCCCAGTCAGCCCATCCCCTTCTCTGTTCCGCAAACGCTTGAAGTCTATTCTGTTTGAATGAGGGTTAGCCTATCCGATGGCTATTTCAAGACAATAGGTCAGTAGGGCCAAATTGACAAGTTCTTTCTTAATTTTGTATGTATTTTGCTTTGTAAAGAGGAACGCTGCTTTTAGATATCGCCGGCCTAGATAGCTCAGTTGGGAGAGCGTTAGACTGAAGATCTAAAGGTCCCCGGTTCAATCCCGGGTCTGGGCAAAACACCCGACTAATTCCCGGGGGTCGGTTACAATTTTCCTCTCTAATATCGTTTAGGCTACAGTTTTCTAAGAAGTAAAAAATCGCGTCGGCCAAGGATAAAAAACATTTTATGTCAGGAAATTGCCTTAATACCCTAACGAAAAACTCAGTACAGTAATATTCCGATGAACACACTTTGATAGCGTGTAACTGATGTCTACCACAAAAAGTTGACACACATTCATGCTAACGTACATGAACACATCAAAATGTGCATCGGCCGGGAATCGAACCCGGGCCGCCCGCGTGGCAGGCGAGCATTCTACCACTGAACCACCGATGCTTGTTGAAAGATCAATCTCTCAACACTTGCCAATGATCCCACGCACGATAAACCTCCAGCTTACTTTCTTATCTATCTGAAGCCATGTATCACCATCTGGCAACAACAGTTGCAAAGTGTACCCGACACTCTAGGCCTACTATTTTGGCCTGCATTCAAAGCTGCTGCTTACGGTTTTGTGCTGATAAAGAATAGATCTAGGTCTATAGGATAGGCCCTACATGTATTTAGGAAGTCCTTCTTACAACGAACTATTTTAATGATTAGGCCTAATAATTTGTTTCATGTTTTAAGATAAAACTGTTCATTTAAGCTATTACTGGTGTGCTTTCGGAAATGTGTATGTTGTATATAACCAAACGTTAAGACTCCGTGGCGCAACGGTAGCGCGTCTGACTCCAGATCAGAAGGTTGCGTGTTCAAATCACGTCGGGGTCAAAGATGTTTAAGAAATTAATCTGCAATTAAAGCGATAAACTAAAACACAACGAATCAGTGTCTTTCGTTTCATAAACCTATAAGTCAATTATCTGAAAATGAATTATATTCAGCAACTAGAAGTAAGCCTTAGCCAAACTTTTTCATATGATGGCTCAGGTCGAAGAACTCGGAAGCCGGGAAGCACATGACAAGTAGGCAAGCCTACGTGTGATTGACATTTGGTAAGAATAGGCTACCTGTCCGAGGACTATGCCAAGACTATAGGGCCAAACTGACAAGTTAGTTCTTTCCCTATTTTGTATATATTTTGCTTTGTAAAGAGGAACGTTGCTCATTTATATCGCCGGCCTAGATAGCTCAGTTGGGAGAGCGTTAGACTGAAGATCTAAAGGTCCCCGGTTCAATCCCGGGTCTGGGCAAAACACCCGACTAATTCCCGGGGGTCGGTAACAGTTTTCCATTTGATCATTATAATTCTATAATTTTAATGTTGGCTAAAATGGAACATTTAAATAGGAATAAACTGTCGTTGCGCCTACATCAGTGCTTTTGTCTTTGAGACTCAGCGTCAAAATGTGAAAAACCCAATTAGCCTACCAGGCATCAAAATTCTTTCTAACTCCACTAGCTCAAGAGCTATCTGTTTAAACAATCATGTGACTGTGATTGATTTGTTGAACTCATGTACAGTACAGCGCCCTTTCCTTCGGCCTCGGCCCATACGGCGCTATAGAAATCGTCTTATTATTATTATTATTATTATTATTATTATTATTTGAATACGCGGATGGCTGCCAGAATTGAAAATCACCGCACCCCTACTCTAAAGCCCAACGGGAACAAGTTCCGAATGTACATCGACGCGGTATCGAACCTCTGCTGCCCGTGTGGCAGCAGGCATTCTACCACTGAACGACCGATGTTCCAGATGGTTGTCGTCGCGCGTCACGTGGACAGGGCTTCATTGTAAGTAAGTAAGTAACTGTACTGACTGAAATTACGCGACTGTTGACATGTTGAACTGTAGGCCAATGCCTTGGTGAGGTTAAAATAAGCGCGATAGGCCTATATATAAGCCTACATTGTCGTATACACAGGCACATACATAATTTACATAAATACATACATGTATGCATGCCTGCATTCACATAAATACATACATGTATGCATGCCTGCATTCATACATAGCCTATATGCGTAAGTACATTTTAACCTACAGGCACGCATACACACAGGGTCCTAGGCCTACATAGATAAGATAACGGAGATTCGACCAGTGATCCAAGCGCGTGACCTAGGCGTGACTCTGGTACCAGATTGTCATTGAAATTGCATGTTGTCAACATTGCACTATCTTCGTCTCTATTATCTGAAATAGCTGTATACCTTAAGGCAACTTCAAAACACGCACAGGGCCTATAGGCCTATACAATAGGCCTTCACTGTGTAGGCTACTCCCATATATCTGTGACTGTCAGTTACATGCAGTTCTTAACACTGTTAACACAACGTTGAGCGCTAAGTATTATATATATATATACATATATATATATATATATATATATATATATATATATATATATATATATATATTGAGCGTATGCTGATGTGCTTGTGTGTGCAGGCTCATTCTATATAAGACCTTGTGTACGGGGACGTAAACATCGCAGTAGGCCAGATATCGACAGAAAAGCGAAGGACTTCGGACAATAAGTTAGGCGTCTTACACAGCCTATATAAATTTAATGTTGCTCTAGCCTGTGCTAAATGCGTTGTAAACACTGGCTGCCTGCCATATCTTGCCAGTCAGCTGAGCTGTATATATGCTGTATGGTATATAGGTCTATCGTATCATACGGAGTCCTACTTAGAGACATGCAGGGCCTTTAAATGACACATTTGTAGCGCCACCGTGTGTACAGTGCGTATAATAAGGACTAGTTACAGGTGTTTCGCATACCGAAGGCAATTCAGGTAAGCTTTGTTTTGATTTATGAGTAGGCCTACACCTCTAGTTAGCGATTCCGCTCATAGCGCGAAATGAATTGGTTATAGGCTACTAAATAAGGCTGTAATTTTATTATTATTAGCTATTAATTTGCTTTTTGTTGGCCTACAATAATTATTATGAGCAATGCTTTTGACATGTAGGCCTACTCCTTAGTGAAGTCAGAAATTGTCATTCGTGTGTGGATTGCCTCGCTGACTGCTGCAAACAGCAGAATGACAACTCTATCAAACATAGGCCTAGAGCTATTAGAATTAGGTAGGTATGGAGGCCTATAGCACGTCCTTTACCACATCTAAATGCAAATTTATATGGCGCCACTTCAAGAGAGACTCGAATCAGAGGCGCTCCCGACCTATAGCTCAATGAAACCATGATCGAACAGAATGTTCTTCAAGCGCTTGCGGAAGAGGCAAAGACAGGCTGAGGAGTAGCCTACATGTCGCAGGTTGTTAGGCAACTTATTCCAGGATAGGCCAAACACAGCTTGCAAAACTTCAATACTGGACGCTGTCGTTTTCTTGTGTGGCGTGCCGCGTGTGGGCTAATTTTGGTATAATAGCCTACGCCAAACAAGTAAGCTCCACAGTGTTCACTGTGAAGAGGCAACAATGAGACTATGGTTGAGTTTACTTACATGTTATAAGACCAGTTCGTAGCCTGCAGGTCTATGTTCGACACAAGAGAAACCAAGACTCTCAGTGGTAATTAATTCGTTCGCATCGGTGGTTCAGTGGTAGAATGCTCGCCTGCCACGCGGGCGGCCCGGGTTCGATTCCCGGCCGATGCACATTTTTATCCTGTCCTTGTAAGGATTTAATACAGGAAAATGTGTATCGATGTCTATCGGTTTCAGCCCTCAATTCATTCATTCATTCATTCAGGAAATTTATATAGCGCCCCTTCAAGAAATCTACTCAGAGGCGCTCCCAGCCCAGCCACGGCAAAAGTAAAAAGACTTAAGTGATTTATAAAACCTAGTTTGACTGATCAAAGGTAGCAATTACACGCTTGCAAAGTGAGACTCGACGAATATTACTGAATTTTTAGTTTTCGTTTAGGTGTCGAGGAGATTTGTGCACTTAGGGCCTATATAAGAAACTAAGTTGGATCTGTGTCAAGTGTTGAGAATGTGAGTAGCTCATGGTGTCATCAAGCATCGGTGGTTCAGTGGTAGAATGCTCGCCTGCCACGCGGGCGGCCCGGGTTCGATTCCCGGCCGATGCAGTTTTAACGAGTCTATTTTCATTTAATCAACTTGGCAAGACATAAAAAGTCCTCTGGTTTCATCATGTTAGAAACAAGTACGCGGCTACGCCTAGGGTTAATAGTCAGCCTTGGCATATTGACCGATATAATTCGTTGCATTGTAACACTACTGCTAGGGTCGACACGATATCGTTTACCCGTAATTCCAGTTTACATTTTGTCACAACACAGGTTTACGTTGTAGAGGTGAAACTTGTACCGACTGACCAAGTGGAATTTTCCGCATCCAGTAGGCCTATGGAGCAGCAACGGCTACGATCGTCTAAACAATCAAAAGGTTTATTTGGAAAACTTTCTTTTCATAGAAAAGGAAAGATACGCTACCAAAAGGCTGGTTTAGACGACGAAGAAAGCTTAATGTGCGACGATAAACATGAAACAAATAACTATGACACAGTAAAAGTAGAGAGCAATGACAAACCGGAAACAGTTCACGCTACGCGAAAACGTCACAACGGAAGTGAAGGACTGGTTAAAGAAGGATCTACGCAAGAAACCGAAATAATGGAATCCAGACTAATACAGAGGGATTTAGAGGATGCTTCTTATCACAGTGGCGTTCAACTCACTGATATGAATCTTTGCGAATCGGAAGGCATCACTGCATCGGTAACTCCTGAAAAAGCATCCGTTGTCAGGGTAAACGCTATAATTGAGAGCAAGAATGACAGTGGCGCTGAGAGACCTCTCGAAGAAAATGAGACTGGCTTTCTAGTGACGTTTAATGAGCTTTACAAGAGCGAGACATGCCTCCTTCAAAACGAGAAGTCGAACATAACGAGTCATTTTGATAATCTATCTGTATCGCAAGCAGGGACGCCTGCTGTGAGGGGAGAAGTATGCGAAGCTGAAATTATTCCATGCACAGAATATAAAACTGAGGATGAAAACGCCGTAACAGTTGATAATGTTGAATATTCGCGGCTGTCTGAAAGTACTCCATGCATATCTACACCTACCAATTCTAAAATCCATGGTAAAGAAAGTCCAAGGAAGAAGAAGAAAACAAAGAAGAGTCGGAAGTTGAATAAAAGGAACAAGAAGAACTTTGAAGCAACTTCGGATGAAGAAATATCCTTTCACGCGCATTCTTCCGACCCGGAAACGATTGAAATACTGGTAATAGATTCCGACACGAAGAAAGAGAAGAAGAAGAAACGAAGAAAGAAGGCGAAACGAATTGTCGCAAAGGTAAAATCATTAAATATTTTAACAGATCTATAGATAATCAGGTTATCTGTAGCGTTTATCTCCTTCCCATTCTTCTACTCCTCCTCTTCCTTCTCCATATCCACCTCTTCCTCCTCCTCATCTTCCTTCTCCGCTTCCTAATCCTCTTCCTCCTTATTCTTCTTGCTGCTTTTCTTTTTCTTATCCTGCTTCTACTTCGACTTCTTCTCTTCCTCCTTCTTCCGCTCTTCTTATTCTTATTCTTTTGTCTTTGCATCTCCATTTCTCGTTTCCTCTTCTCGTTCTCCTTCATTTCCTCGCCCTATGTTCCCTCCTACTTCTCCTCATCCTGCTTTTCTCCTCTCCTGCTTATGCTTCTTTTCCTCCACCTTATTTGTCTTCTAAACTCTTCCTGTTGTTTTTTCTCCCCTCTATAGTCTCCTTCTTCTACTTCTCTTTCCACTGCTCCATCCAATTCTCATTCTCCTCCTCATATACTACTAGGCCTACTCCTCATTCTCCTTCTCCTTCTTCCTCTTCTTCCTCTTCTCATCCTCCTTCTCCTTCTCCTCTTTATCGTTCCCCCTTTCCTTTTCCTCCTCCTTTCCTTCCTCCTATACTTTTCCCCTTTTCCTTTTCATTCTTTTTCTTCCTCTTCCTCTGTTACGGTTTAGTGCAATTAGGCAAAAATGATCGAAAGTATGTAGGCCTACACAGCAAAATTCTTTCGATCTTTCTGTATACTGAGACCTGGTTATAAGTTATGAGGCCTATACTCTTGAAGCGCAAAGACTCCAACAGCTGTTCTTTATCAATAGAATAATTAAGGTTAGGCCCACAGTTAATGAAAGCAATTATTTCTGGAAAAAAGTAGCTGCGGTCAATGACAGATGACAAAATGTAGGCCCACAGGCCACAACACGTACACATGCTGTCTGACGGGTTTTAATCTGTAAGGGGAGGGGGACGGACAGTTTACCTCGCCCCGAATTGCTTTACACACCATGCTCCATAATTATAGGCGTAACTTCGCTTGGTTAGAGGGGTAGGCTATACTTGTACTCTCCACCACTGCCGTCTTAATAACATTGTGGGCAAAGTTTCAAGTCTGCCGCGCATATTGGCCTAGGTCACGCAAGCAGTTGGCCCTAATTTTTATCTGGTTCTTTTAATTCGGGGCCCCTAGAAACGTGGGCCTTTGGCCACTGCCCATGCCTTAAAACGGCACTGCTCCCCACTTTTTGGGGATGACCAGAGGTTATACACCGTACCCCACTTTTCATACCAAGAAGAAACAATGCCCGTTATTTTTTAAAGGTTCATTTCGCATTATAGGCCTGCTCTCTAACGATGAATATTATCTCATAGCACTGATTGATGCCACTGAAAATACGATTCCCAAACACTTCGCTGCGGCCTTCTCCATCGATCATGTGTTTTGTTGCAATCCATTTGTATTAGCCTATCTGTTCTCTAACGATTAACATTGTCTCCCATGGCATAGAAAATACATTTCCCATACATTTAGCAGCGGCCTGCATAATAGAGTTTTCTCACGCAGCTGCCAGCCACAAATTTCATCCTGATGTCTGGATCCACCAGTGACAGCAGCTAATTACTAATATATGTCTGTTTGTGCCTTAGGCCGGTCTGACAATGTGGAAAGGCATTCGTACGGGGTGGAAGCTGATGTGGAACGGTCTGGCGATGTACACCGTGCCTCTCGGATCTCTGGACGTTACAACAAATATTACCAAATTCTGGTCGGCAAATTCGTCAAGTTCGAGGGCTTAAGAAATGGATGGAAACACAAACTAAGAAGATAATGTCACGGTCGTTTAGCCTACATCCTCGAGAGCGAAGGCTATCAGTTTGATGTGTTAGGGACTTCATTTGTAAACCTCGATATATGGGAGCAGACTGAAGCGACATAGATTTCTTAGCCTCGGCATATGATGGCACGTGACTACCGATCTCGTCTGCCATCGACAGTAAATCCGATGTACTTGTTTATAAACTAGACTCAGTACACTAAGGGGCGCTAGCAGAACGGCATGTTATTTTCCGCTGGGGATTCAAACTCGCCTTGACCTGTAAGTTATCAGTCTAGCACATGCGTAGGCCTATTTATGCCTGTTTCTAGGTAGGCCTACTTGAATTATTGTGAACATTTAACCTATATCGCGCCTTTATTACCTCTCACAGGCGCATATACGACTAGTCAATAGTAGTAATTAATTAACAGTAGCCTATTATCGTAGTTGTGTGTTTATGTGTGATTGTGTGCGTATGTGGTTTTATCCTAAATAATGCCCTGCAAGATTTCGCACAATCGGAAATACGGTCCATGACAATTACGTGCGCGGACCACGGATTCGAACCCAGGTCGCAGAGGTTAAAACCAGACTAAGGTGCTTCCCTTAGGACCTACTATCGATCCAAGCATGTACTTCACCAACTCCTACCTCCACTCCGACCCCTCTCCTCTCACCAATTAAGACCTAGAGCACACAACCATATTCTCCCACCCAAGGACAACTCTCAATTTATTCCCAGATCATTATATAAAAATATTTACTAGTTTATTCTAAAATCTTATAATGAACTTTAATTTTCCATTATCACTCATGTTAGCATTTCAGCGTTTTTGTCAGATTGTTTTCCTCAATAAACGAATATATATATTTCCCAGACAGCCTGTATCTAAGAATATTGGTCTACCAAAGACCTATATAATAGAGGTCCCGCACAGTCAACAGATGGAAAGAAGCGAATTGGCAGCCATAGACGATTGTTTACGCCAGAGGTATCCAGCGTTTAACGACATCTTGCGGCTACATCGTTGACGTCATCGACCTATATTGGTCGATGGTTGACGTCGACCTTGCGTGTGCGACCACTCCTTGGGATTTTTCCCAAGATCTTGAGATTTTGGGGTCGACATGGTATCTGGGGATATTACATAGCAATCTTCGGATTTTTCTTTTAACTTGAGATTAATTTGTTGCTACACTTTTGGCCAATCTTTGGAATTTTCTGACAAGAGCTTGGGATTTCAGAAAATGGAGAGTGGTCGCACTTGTTCAATTTAAAACACTGAATTGTTTATGGCGTCCACAGCCATCTTGACACAAGTTACGAACAGTCGAGTTCAAACGCTTAACCATCTGGCATCTGTATTCACTATTCGGTTTGTGTAAAAGCGAGAAACCACAGACTGCTAAGAATAAAAACAGACGGGTGTAGCCTTTCCGAGTTTCTCACTCTTTATCTGTCACATGTGTAATTTCTATATAATATGGTTCATGCCGGGGCTGACTTAGCCTGACTTATTCGTCACATGATTCTGACTGTTGAGGGCAACCATAAATGACGTCCCTTTGCCGATTTTGACCCCCTATACAAGTACCTAGACAATACCCCCCTTAAAAATTATTGTCACAAAGCTCTGATCTACCCCTGGAAAACCACATTTCCATGGCAAAGCAAAATGAACTCCTTCAGAACCAATCCGGAATAAATAGGGAGAGCATAAAGCAACCATCGACTTAACCCTGTGCATTCTTATAAACAAGTACCCTAACAATATTAGGTTAGGTATTGAGAAGTCCCTCTAAACCCGAGTGGCAGCCATTGTATAAAATGTTTGTGGCAATTTTCTTTGCTTTGGCGTATGAGAGTGGGTTCATGATCTTCCCACAGGCGTACATTGTACTCGTTTTATAACTACTTTGCTAGGGGTGTGTGTGCAGCTGAAATCTTAAAAGACCTTTCTTCAAAGTTGCTTCTCTGGCAGGGATTTGAATCCCAAACCTCTGGGTTGACAATCCAGCCATTGATCCAAACCTCTCGATAATCTCGAAACTCTACATGAATTCCTCAGAAAAACATCACCAATAAGACAAAACAAAGGCATTTTAATATGATACACACAATAAACAGTTTGATATGTGTAGAGATTATCACTTACCCCTTAACATCATGCACCCTTCCAAGAACAATACAGTACTTTGATTCTATTTGTAGAACAATTACAAGTTTAAAAACTATCAAATCTTTGGCAAAATTACAAAAAACAAACCTCGTCTAACATCTGAAAATATAAAATCACCTCAAAGGCACATTTGTTCCCTGTTATGCAGTCTAATACATGCTTTACTGAAAACTACAGTGTACCTCTCGAACGTTTACACCATTCGTAAGTCATAAGATTGACCAGCAACAGAACATCAAGAAAGTTCAAGAATTTTGTGTTCACAGGACACATAATTTCAAAATTTCAGCACATACACAATTATCTGGAAGGCTATTTAGCACCTCTGGAGAACACAATAAAATCTGCTTAGTAAACTTTATCAAAGAATTAAAACTACTTGTAAACAATGTGATATGTTTTTTTTTCATATATGACCATGCTGGAGTCAGGAGCACCTCTGAGTTTCCTTGAAGAGGTGCTATATAAATACTTGAATGAACGAATGAATGCATGCATGTATATATGCAAACTCAGGAATGTCTCAAAAGTGCTTATATTGACAAATCTTCAACAAGGACTATGTAAATTCCAACTGCGGTGCATCACAAGCTTATCCATCATGACAAAATTACTGAACCACTGAAAGATGGTCAGAATTTTTGCCATTCCTTTGTCGTGGTACCCCAGAAAACTTGATACATGTACACAATGTTGAAATTTGATAAAAGCACAGAACACATCGAGGCGAGGAGAATGTTGCGAATAACTCCTGGAAGACAAGATGTTAATTGCTGAACCTATACATGAACTAGCATTGTGCTACATTAAAACGTACCTCTGATAAATAAGGCATAGAGACGGCAAATATATTATGCTCTAAAATTTGATCAACGTTAAGACAAACTGTGTGTAAATGATCGAATTAAAAATGTCAATGACATTAAAATTAAATAATGCAAAAACTCGAAAAAGAGGCCTCCTACATAAATTACCATGCGGCATCTGTACAAGGGCTATGCAGGCAACCTACAACATCTGACTTGCAACCTTCTTGCATAAGAATCTACATGATTTCTGTACACAAGGCTAAGCTCATACATAGGAGCTACAAAAAAATAATCAGTTTTTTATTCCATAACAAATGCATTAAATCAGGATCGAAAGTAAAAATATTCAAGATCAGCCAGTCAACTGGTTAGGGCTACAAGTTCGGATTAACCCTACCTAGCCTCTAACTCTAAAGCTAACTATAGGCCAGCAGAATAATATAATACTAGATTAGTACTTCATAACAAAGATACATGCTTAACGTGTCATATACATAAACGAAACAATAGCCACTCCTGTAGATCACCCATTGTTCTTATGAAGGTCACGTCATCCACTGGATTGGAACCCACTGTGGTTCCAGTTCCAGTCGATTGAGTTCCGCCAAAAGTTCGTCGTAGGATCGATCAACATCCTGGTTGACGATGATCAGGTCGAAATAATGGCCAAACTCATCTTCCATTTTTCTTGCTTTTTCTATGATTATCTTTAACTCGTCATCCTGAAATATTACGAGAACAATTGCTAAACTAAAACTACAGGTGACATTGGAAATTAGTCATAATAATAATAATAATAATAATAATAATTCTTCCTTTATTGAAACAATCCAGTTGACACATCGCAACCGGTACAGTTTACAGTTATGCAATTGAAACAATTCACAAGAACGGAAATGACAGAAGACATAAATCTTAACTACTAACAGAACAGACAGCCTGCAATACACGGCGCTAATAGCAGCCTACAAAGCATGTCCGCCCTACGGGACTAGAACTCGGTACCTCTCGCTCTCTACGCCAGATGTTATCCAATGCGCTATCGGGCCCCCCATAATGGACAAATTTGGCAGATTACCCAGAGCTTTCTAAAACTACCTTCTTTTGCTCTGTGCTATCATCATCTGCCCATGCAATTATTCATTCATCAAGGAAATCTGAGCCCGATGAACAGGCCCAAAAGAACAGTTTACAGATTGTATGGCCTGTGAAAAACTTAAATGCCTTCTGAAGATGGTTGGAGTTACTGCCACATTATGCATTCATTTAGGGTGCTTTATTGTGAGAAATTTAAGTACTAAAGATGATTGTGCCCCTGAATAATAGTATTCAAATCTTCCAATTACTGGAATAAATAAGAGAAGAGTTTAAATTTAAAAAACATGGATACTCACTGTGACCTTTACACATTGTTTCTGTCTCAACTGTTTGAGTTTTTCGATGTTTGGTGGTGCAATGAACACAAAGTATGGCTTCAGATCAGAAGCCTTTAACAGTCGCAATGACTAAAATAAAGAAGACAAAATAGTAAAGTGAAGAATATATAAGACTCAATAAATCTGCAGAAAAGAGAATTACGAATCTATCTTTTCTTTTGTACTTCTCCAGAGCAAAGTATTGCTTTTCTAAATTCTTGTTTCATTACTAGTCACAATCTCTTCTACACATCAACGCCAAACATCAAACCTATCCTGTGCCCATCCCTGTCAGATACAAAATCTTCCAACCTCCTACACTTCAGCGCCATTGTGAGGTTATTAAAGGCACTATATAAATATTTTACACGTAGATACATACAGACGCACTTCCTCAAACTCTTCACTTTCATCCGTACCTGTGGATGGAAGTTTAGAATGCAGATCTTTCCGGAGTTAACAACCTGCCGTATCGAGTCCATACTCGTTCCAAAAAAGTGCTTTTCGTATTCGCCATACTCCACGAATTTATTTTCCAATATGTCTTGTTCAAAGACGTCCCTTGGCACAAAACAATATTCCCGTCCATCGGTTTCGGTATCTTTCTTAGGACGACTTGTATCTACAAATGAAAATGAGCATGTTAACTGAATATGTCTATCAACCTGATTAAATCATAAGATAATTTACAAATCGCTCTCAGGAACATCAAGAAGTTATGTAAAACAAGTTATGTTTAGTTACAATAGTCGAGTTAAAAATACTGATTGAATCTACAACAAAGGATAGAACTGAAGCATATCACCTTTAGAAAAGACATTTTGTTGCTGAACCAGAAAGGGAATTTTGGAATGACCCGTCTGTATCTGCTCAATCTATTAATAATAGATATTAATAAATATATATGATAAATATGACTAAATATATAGCATTTGTCTGTGCTATTTTGGATTGTAAACAGTTTCTGTTTTATTAAAAGTTGTTGAGGATGTTGTGACAAGCGTCGAAGAAGCAAAGAAGTTTCTGCCACATTCAGTCAGCCAACAGGAACTGGACTTTTTGAATCAGTTTCTACTTAGTGAGAGATTCAGGAAACGTTTTCTATTATTTATCAATATTATATGTATCATTATATTCGTTTATTTTTGGCACATAAAAACATCTGACACATCACAACTGATTACAGCTAGTTCAAAAGAATAGTAAAGGCAGAGATTAAAATATAAAACTAATGTTAACAGGAAGGTTCGGTAGATGGAATTAGTGTTAACTGATACATTTTGACAAAGATTCAAATTATTTGTACCAATTTCTGGTATAAAGGACACAGGGAATATAATTTCGATCTGCTCAGTCATTTGTGTGTCATTTAGAGCCCAACTTAAGCTCACCTGTTTCGGATTGCTTAGCCATCACAGGCTGTCTTTCTGTCTCAATGGACTCGTCTTCTAGATATTAACCTGATTAATTACAGCTTTGGTGCCCCATCAGTTGATGCCTTGTACATAATAAACTGGCACTACAGAAGTTACTTTTTAATAATAATTGTATTGTATCTATAAATTTATATAGCACCTCTCGCAGTGCACACCAATCAGAGGCACTCATAATAGTAATCATAAACAACATACGAGGCACTGCAGCTGCAAATCTGTCTGGATGGTTCTCCATGAGACGTTGGCGCAATTCCTGTCGACCGATGTTCGGCGGTCCAATCAGAACGATCGGCCGCTTGCGATTTGGCTGAGGATAGTAAAGCGTCACTTCTTCGTAAGACAGGATCTCTTCTGTTTCACCTTCTGAAAGAAGTTTAAAAGTAAGATAGCACAGATTAGCAAAACAAGAATGATCCTACATTGATTCCCTCTTGTGTAATCTACTCTAAAGTACGATATCCAGACAAGAAAAGACAATTTATACATACCAGTTCTTAACAGTTTAACAACGATAGTGTACTAAAAGCGACTGGGAAACCAATGCATTTCATCATTAAAGTGTTAAACTACACAGCACAAACTTTTGTACATCTGACATAGTAGCCAATTGTTTACAGCGCTTGGCCTGTAACACAGAGAGTACAGGTTCAAGTCTCCACTAAAATATTTACTGCATAGGAACATTCAACAAGTCCTTAACTCACAATTGTTCAGTGCCATAGATGCTCCATTGTATGGTCGTGTGTGCATTTCTGAACTTTGAAAGGAGTGTAATATCAAATGCAGTTGTACTGTATAGCATTACAAAAGTCCACACACACATATACATCATTCACTGTCGACACCATATATGTAAATCATGGTGTGTGAGGAGACGTAACCACCAGGAAATTTCCTTTTGATATTAGTTCAAAAATATTGGACTGGTTTTTTGACAGAGACTTACCACAATTCGAGATTTGTTGCTTCTTCTTTTTGTTGCGTTTCTGCGCACAGTTACATCGCCGTTTATTTTTCGAGTTTTCTTTTGCACTTTTAACTATTGCTTGCTTCAGGGCTTCTCTTCTGAACAGAAAAACAACAGTTAGATGGTACCGAACAGAGGAAACAGACCTTTCAAATAACATCGAGTGATGTAGACAAACATTGTCACCAAGCCACGTTTTTATAATTGTCACAATCTTTAACAGTGTCACTTGTTGTGCCACGACACCAAGATCTGATTGAATAAACGAATATACATATATATACACACGTACATGCATACACACAGACACATACATACACACATACATATACACATACATCCACACACATGCATACACACACACACACACACACATACACACAAACATACATACACACATATACATATACATACACACACATACATACATATACATACATACATACACACAAAAACACATACATACATCAACCGAAACAGATTGATTTTTTGGCTTACTGTTCATGGAAGGATTTGCTAGGAATGAGTCCAGCAAGGAATTGGTCATCTTCTCCTTCTCTGTATGCCTGCCACCAGTTTGGGTCGTCCTGATTCAGGACGTGAAGGATGTCGCCCTTGACAAAGGACATTCCAAGCTCCCGACACGGAATATAGTGATCCTCCTCCGGATCATAGGAGAAATGCGCTCGAAAGTGCATCTGCAAACAACACCAAGAACTTCACCTTATTCTCATAATCATAGTCATCATCGTTTTCATTGTAGTCACATTTATCTTTCACCATCACTTTAATCATTAAAGCCTTCCCCCTAAAACCAAAAAAAATTTCCAAAAAAAACACATTTCATCAACCTTGGATGACCCAGGGCCTTCTAAATTCTATAAAAAGAAAGAAAAACTCTATATTAAATACATAAAAAATCCTACTCCTGAAAATAAAATTATATTTACGAAGTACCGTAACAACTACAAAGTAATCCGTACTAAGGTTGAACAATCCTACTACACGAATGAATTTATCAAATACAATAAGGATATAAAAAAAACCTGGCAGGTGATAAGGAAGATTGTCAAAACTGAAAATAAGGACACTTGGATAAATGAAATTAATCTAAATGGGGAGTTAATATCTGATCCTAATACAATGGCAGAACACTTTAATTCTTATTTCACGGGAATGGCAAAAGCACTATCAAATAAAATACCTCCATCAAATAAAGGATTTCAGGACTACCTACCCCCATCCTCAGTAAACTCTTTTGTCCTTATACCAACTTGTCCTCAAGAATTAATTGCCATCAATAAGACTTTTAAATCAACACATAGCTCTGGCGCAGATGACATGAATCCACATTTACTATCCCCTGTACTGGAATTTCTGGCCGCCCCTTTAGCTGAGATAATCAACTGCTCACTTAAAAATGGAGTAGTTCCTGCTGAGGCAAAAATCGCCAAGGTCTTGCCAATACACAAACAAGGTATAAAAACTGAAGTTACTAATTATAGACCAATTTCAATACTGCCTTTCTTCTCGAAATTGTTTGAAAAAGTAATGTATGATCGCTTACTCTTGTATATAAAACAAAAAAACCTGTTATACCCTCTCCAACATGGCTTCCAACCCGGTCACTCTACCTCTATGTCCTTGCTTGACATACAGGACAAAATAACTATGGCCATGGACAAGAATGAATACTCTATGGGCATATTTCTTGACCTAGCCAAGGCCTTTGACACGGTGGACCACAAAATTCTCTTGGCCAAGCTGGAACACTATGGCATTAGAGGAAATGCTCTTAATTGGTTTAAAAGCTATTTAACTAATCGATACCAAAAAGTATCATGTAATGGCAGGCTATCTAATCTCCAACTCATCGAGTTTGGAGTTCCGCAAGGCTCAATTCTTGGGCCTCTCTTGTTCTTGATATATATAAATGATCTCCCTAACTCCTCCTCCATCTTACACTACATCCTATTTGCTGACGACTCCAATGTTTTCTTGTCCCATGCCTCATATGACCAGCTATTCCAGCTAGCAAATAGTGAACTAACATCAACTAGTGATTGGTTCAAAGCTAATAAACTATCCCTAAACCTCAGTAAAACTAATTATATTATTTTTCGTTCGACAAAAAAGCAAATACCCACTACTACTAATGAACTGCTTATTGATAACATAACCATTCCTGAAGTCTTGACAACAAAATTCCTAGGAGTCCACATTGACCAAAACCTAAAATGGAAAACACACATTACTGAAATAAGCAACAAAATTAAAAAAAACATAGGCATCATAAAAAGGGTATCCTACCTGCTACCGTTATATGTATTAACAGACCTTTATTATACTCTTATATATCCTTACCTCACATACTGTAACCTGATTTGGTCTTCTACCTATGATACACATCTCAATGGCTTGAAGATTTTACAAAAAAAGGCCTTAAGAGTCATCTCAAAATCTCCTGGCTACTCTCACACTGGACCACTCTTCCTGGAATATAAACTTTTAAATCTTAGGCAAATCAAATTTATACAAACCTGCGAATTTATGTATCAGTATACTAACAACCTACTTCCCTCCTGCTTTTCGTCCTACTTCACTCCTGTACTGCATCCTGGCCTCACTAGAAGCAACAGTGATTATAGAAGTATAGCTGCAAGAACTAATGCCCGTAAGTTTTCAATAAAATTTCAGGGCCCTGTATTATGGAATAACTTACCAACCAATATTCGTACTGCTAAGAGCCTCATTCATTTTAAAAATCTCTTGCGTGCACACACATTAAACAACGTTTAATTTTTCTTCTTTCTGTTTCATTTATGGTTTCATTTGGTGTGTTTTTTGCAACTGCTTGTAGATGACGTTGTTTAATTTTTCTTTTTTCTGTTTCATTTATGGTTTCATTTGGTGTGTTTTTGCAACTGCTTGTTGATGATGTCTGAGTTCTTGCTCCACTAAAGTGTTTTTCTCCCCTATTGTTCTGTAGTTAAATTGTCCATAAATATGTAAACAATGTCCCTTACATCCACTCAACACAACCAACTTCTGTCATCTTGCTGCACTAATCACTTAGTAAGTAGGCCCCTGCCCAGCGGGACTTGTCCCTTTAGGTGTGCCTATTGAACCCTTAAACTACTGTCATTATTTACTATGTGATGTTATTCTTATTCATTGTTAAAAATAAACACATGTACTGTATGTATTCATTCTGGGGAACAATAAAAATGTCTTATGTCTTATGTCTTATGTCTTATTAGAATTTTTGTTATCATCATCACTTTATCCTCTCAATGAACACCATCAACATCATCATCATTGTGTTCTGCTTTAAAGAACTAACAAATAACAACTATTGCTATATCCTCAGCCTCTACCTAGTTGTTATCTTTACAGTCCTGAGCATAAACCAACATTTATTCCAAACATTAAACTAGATTAAAGCATAAGCCCCTATTAAGATTAACTCAATTACCAGTAACTAACATTTGTTTAAACTTTCCTGAAATTGTACCAGGCTGCGGTGTGCCAGCCGATACATACTTCGTTATACAAATTCGTTATAACAACATATATATATATATATATATATATATATATATATATATATATATATATGCTACTACGGCTATATATGTCATCAGAACTGATAACGAAGTTGGTTAGTCAACTATAGACAGGACGTCTACACTTAAACAGCGTACACACACATAGTTTCTGAAAAACCACAGGCTAGCATCTCCATCTGAGACCACTTGTTTAATTTGTGTATCATGTTTCACCAAAAACTAAGAAACCACTGCATTGAGCTTGCATCTCAGCAAAATTACACTTAAATCTCCAGACCACACTACTGAGGAGTTCCTACACAGACATGAAAATATGTCACTTTAAAGCCTCTTTTTATCTATCCAATCACTACTACGGCTATTATACATACCACAGGCTGTTCAACTGGCTGAATCCTCTGCTCCGGACTAGGATTAATGAGGAATGTCAGAACACCCGTTAAACAAGACTGGAAGAGAAGAAAAACAAAACAAGAGGCATTGTCAACAAAAAAAAAACTGCAGCCATAGCGCGGTAACTTTACAACCTCCGATAGACACCACACAAATTCTCTCTGCCTGACTCGATGAACTTCATCCCAAGAATGCTGTTTAAAAACATATACGGTACTCAAACAAAAATAAACAAACCTACCCTTAAGCAGTCACACTGAACATGTTTTTTCTTAACTAGTGTTATGTTTGTTGTACTACAAAATAAATGAATATACACACATACATACTTAAACACTGAATAAGGTTTTTTTGTTACTACATGCCTCTCCCAATAATAACAGTACTCCAATACATAATCATTGGGTTCAAGGAGCCTATGGTGTGACACTCAAATCCAAACAGAGGCATCAGTCCAACATCAGGATAAATTGCCTAGTTTGGATTGACAACTAGTTTACCAATAATTTAATGACTCTTCATCTTATTGGATTTAATTATTTCTATACTGGGTCTTACTGGCATTTTACTGATGCACAAGGAATTAGTTGATGGTTGCATACAATGCTACATGGGTCACAAAAATCCAACTACATATTATATACACACAATATAGATGCTTGCTTGCTCCTAAGTAAAATTGGAAAGTTTATGCTTAGGGCTTCAGAGATTTAAATTTACAAAATCGCAGTGGTAAAAGTGTCAAGAATTATACAGTGACACGGAACAGTATGTAAACCTTAGCCTTTGTTATGCCAGCATATCAAACTTCTTAAAATATCAGGTGACTTTAAACTCCTGTACAGTGATCCAGAGAGGGTGTATGATGAATACCTGTATGATCGTGCCACACTATGACACTATCGAGTATATAAATCTTATCGTTACCATTAATATTATTATTAAAAGACTCTGATTTAATAATAATGTAAAGCTTCTGGATGCCAAAAACAAAGTAAGAATCCAAGAGCCCAATAATGCTCATACCATCAAATCGCTGATCTCGTTGATGGATTTACCACGAACATCTGTACCGTTGATTTCCAGAATCTCGTCACCTTCGTGCAAAAGGCCGCTCTTGTCAGCAATGCCTCCCTTCACAATCCGACCAATCACGACTGACTCACCCTCGTTTCGCACAGTAGCACCCTGTTGGCAAAGACACAAATAATGTAACTAAGTTGTTCATTTATGTAGCTCCAGTAGCACAAAATCCTAGGTAGCATTATACACCATCACATTTAAGATGTTTCCATTGTGAAAAACTAGAAGGAAAAAAGTACATTATGCAGCCCGGGTGGCGAACCCGTGCCCACATGTGCATATTTTTTGGCACACGGAATTCAGAGTGTCCTCCAAAATATCAAACTTCGAAATATATAAACAATCTAGGAATCCACTTTGAGTCATGACCTTGCACACACCCAAGTGGTAAACATGCAGTGACATCACAGCAAATGTCGTTTATTTCATGTTTTTAAGTCCTTTATTTCGTGTTTTTAAGTCCTTTATTTCATGTTTTGTTATGCTTTGTCAAGTAAATGGTATATGAAAGAACTAATGATACACTGTGCAAAATTCTGATTGACATGCAAGGGTAGTTTTTGAGATGATTTAGTAGCACTTTGGCATGCACCCTTAAAAAGATTTGCTCCTTTGATATAGCCAATTTGACTGATATCTACAATGTATGGATTGTGAAGCAACACTTCATACATTCATTCGTCATTTATTGAATCCCAAAGAGTCCACAAAAGAAATACAGACATGAAACATTAACATGGGTATTGAGAAACAACCAGTAGACCCAGAGTTCCGCTTGAATAGGGTCACCAAATTAAGGGCAGTACAGATGGCGACGAAGAATTGTCGTCTTTCTAATTAAACATGTATTAAAATCTTAACTATGGACAAAAATAATCGGATCATATACAAATAAGAACTTCTAGTACCAGTGGTTCTGCAGTTTTCTGTATTCGTACAATCTTGATACTGTCTTCCCCATACTGTGAGGCACGATCGTACAGGTATTCATCATACACCCTCTCTGGATCAACCGGTGCAAAAGATTCAGGTACGGTTGTTGCTGCTGCTGCTGTCACAGCATCTGGTTGGAGCTGCAGACAATCGTCATGTGCCAGCAGAAAATTCTACGAATAAAAACGTGCAATTCAATGAAGCGTTAAAAAAGTTGAATTTTAAGGGGAATTATAGCAGAGCAAGACGTGGGACTGATAATTCCGAATTTTTTTTCTTTTATTTTTATTAGGACTTTAATTTGCATACCATTTACAGGCGTTGTCAAAAGTTGTTAAATTCCATAAGTCCATCATTCAGAATCATAACATTAGTACCCTGTCCATTTGAATTCACCTTCATTCTCAATTCATAAATATTATCGTGTTCATTTTGAATTTCATTTCAACATCAACATGGTCAATGTAATCATCATCACTGTCTTTCCATCTTCATGACCTTCAATGTCCTAAACTGATGCCGTCGTCGTTATCATCATTATTATCATCATCACCATATCTCTTGGGATGATGGTGCCAGGTTCACACCAACTGATTAGCAAACTGTCTTAATCCTTTAACGACGAGTGTGTACTAAAATGTATGGGAAACCATAGGCAGCTCGTCGTTAAAGGGTTAAAGTGCACTTGTTTAGATCTCTTAGTCATAGGTACAGCGCCTTTGAGTTATTTAAAATGCACCATATTAAGTGTTCTCATACATACACACATCTCTGGAAAACCTTTCGGACCTGACACAGCACTCATGAACAAACAGGTTTCCTTAGCTTTCGAGTATCACTTTAGAATTTACAGATTACAATATTTCTTTACTGCCAATAGCCTCCCATTAGCGCTCTGCTCCCTTCCTAGAACCCCTTCTCAGACATTCCTCTCTCATCTTAAGACAGTTTTATTTGGCCGTGTTCGGGCTAGGAGCGCCTCTGAGTAGTCCCGTTGAAGAAGTGCTATATAAATTCTCACAACGAATGAATTGTCATCAGCAAGAGTTTACAAAGTCACTGATTTGCCAACCTTGAAGTGAGGTTTGTTAAGCAAGTACGACAGTTCCTTTGCCGCAGCCATGTCCAGATGATCGTCGAGGTCATTCAGAGTTTCCTGGTTCACGGCCGACGTGAAGGGTGCAGCGTTTTGGGTCGCAGACGTTCCATTAAGGGCCACTTCCACAATTCTGTCATGCACTTGGAGAAGTTTTCTGAATCTCTCGCTAAGTAGAAACTGATTCAGAAAGTCGAGTTCCTGTTGGCTGACTGACTGCGGAAGAAACTTCTTTACTTCTTCTACGCTTGTCACAACGTCCTCGACAACTTTTAATAAAACAGAAACTGTTTACAATCCAAAATAGCACAGACAAATGCTATATATTTAGTCCAGAATAGCACAGACAAATGCTATATATTTAGTCCAGAATAGCACAGACAAATGCTATATATTTAGTCCAGAATAGCACAGACAAATGCTATATATTTAGTCCAGAATAGCACAGACAAATGCTATATATTTAGTCCAGAATAGCACAGACAAATGCTACATATTTAGTCCAGAATAGCACAGACAAATGCTACATATTTAGTCCAGAATAGCACAGACAAATGCTACATATTTAGTCCAGAATAGCACAGACAAATGCTACATATTTAGTCCAGAATAGCACAGACAAATGCTACATATTTAGTCCAGAATAGCACAGACAAATGCTACATATTTAGTCCAGAATAGCACAGACAAATGCTACATATTTAGTCCAGAATAGCACAGACAAATGCTACATATGTCCAGAATAGCACAGACAAATGCTACATATTTAGTCCAGAATAGCACAGACAAATGCTATATATTTAGTCCAGAATAGCACAGACAAATGCTATATATTTAGTCCAGAATAGCACAGACAAATGCTATATATTTAGTCCAGAATAGCACAGACAAATGCTACATATTTAGTCCAGAATAGCACAGACAAATGCTACATATTTAGTCCAGAATAGCACAGACAAATGCTACATATTTAGTCCAGAATAGCACAGACAAATGCTACATATTTAGTCCAGAATAGCACAGACAAATGCTACATATTTAGTCCAGAATAGCACAGACAAATGCTACATATTTAGTCCAGAATAGCACAGACAAATGCTACATATTTAGTCCAGAATAGCACAGACAAATGCTACATATTTAGTCCAGAATAGCACAGACAAATGCTATATATTTAGTCCAGAATAGCACAGACAAATGCTATATATTTAGTTCAGAATAGCACAGACAAATGCTATATATTTAGTCCAGAATAGCACAGACAAATGCTTACAGTCCAGAACAGCAGAGATATATGGATCACTGTAGGAATCCACATTTTCTTTTATGAAAGACTTCAATATTGTAACACCATACTAAAACCATCTTTGAAATAATGTTTTTTAATTCATGTTTTGTTATGCTATGTCAGTTGAAACCTACATGAGAAAAATAATTATATGCTGCAAAATTTCTAGGGGCATGGAACAGTATTTTTTAAATGTTTTAGCAGCATTTTGGGACACCTTAAAAAAGGTTTGCCCTCTCTGTATTATATAAAGGACGTTGTGCAAAACTCAGAAGTTCAGAAGCGAGACCCAGAACCCGAGTGAATTAGGAGATGGAAAGAGTTCTGAATTTGCAAATGCTATGGATGACCACTCACCGACTGACTGAGGTTTGAAGACACCTGGCTTCATATTGTTAGCATTCTTCTGCTGAATAAGCTCCTCTTCTTCGACGAGGTAAGTGGGATTAACGAACCCAGCGCTCATGATGCCCTTCATCTTCCTCTCTTCCAGCTCCTGTAGCTTCTTCGACCCTCTCAGAGACGTCCTCAGGAACTCCTGCTCCCTCCTCATGCGGTCCTCCGCCTCCCGACGCTTCGCAAGATCCTCCTGGTATCGTTTTATCCTCTCCATCCTCTCGCGGTCATCTTCCTGGGACCGCGGGAGCGTCGATGGAGGGGTCTTTCCCTTCGGAGCGGTACTAACAGAATTCTGGATGATGGACAGTGGCCGGGGATACCTTGGGGGTTCTTTCTTCATGCCGACAAATGTTGCCGGGCAGTCGATTGCCATTTCACGGTGAGGTCCCCTGTCATCAAACCGCATGGTTGGAGTCAGTGACGACCTAGCATCTACCTGTTTCGATGACCTTGAATCCAACTGTTTTGTGGCAAACTGTGTTTCATTGAAACTTCCACTTCTTGGCTTATCATCGTAACCGTGATTGTCATCACCATAACCATTTAACACTGACATCTCCATTTTCGTAAGTGCCATTTCGAGAGTAAATACAAAAGGCAGTAACGATGGCAAAGGCAAGATATGCTGTGGAAGTTTCTCTCGACGATTGTTGAAGCTATTTAAGTCATGCCAATGATTTCTCGATCATGTAATAACTACATAACCTAGTCACTGTAGATTTTTAATAACATCTGGTGAGATTTATGTTGATCTATTCTCAACAGGAACTGATTCGATTATAATTTCCGCCAATGCCGTTGAAGAACAGAGCATCTGAAAATCAAAACACAGAATAAGTCAAAACCTGTCAAATGTAGGTTCTTAATAATCATAAATAATGTCAACACCTAAGCTTGCAGAAAGTTGATACCTCATGCAGGTGTGCTGTAGAATGATCACCACCTGTTGCAAAAAGAAGTTAATCATCATGGATTTTATAGCCTATGCGGAAACATTAAGTCTATCTGGTTTCTAGGATAAACAAAGTATTGAAACATCAACAGGCTTAGCAATCAAAACATGGCAACTATATATTAAACCTTTCTGCACGCATCCATAACAAGTGAGTCTAGGCAACCCAGAGGCATCCAGATAAAAGCTTATTATCTATGTAAATGGTGTCTATTCATTGTGGAAATATCTGTATTGCTTCTTCAGATACAGGTCTACCCAGAGGCACTCCCAGTTTATCCTGGATGAAAGAGAACAACTTTCATGCCCTGATAAAAGGCACATACCGTATGTTAGTAGCATCCTTAGCCAGGAGAAGAGGCACTTTATCTGGTTTTACAACCAAAGCACAATGGATTCTAGTACTACCACTATTTAAATCCTATTAAGACATGGGGTGCTTGTAATTAGGTTCCAGATTTCTGCTTCACCTACACCCCTTAGACAACTCAGCTATAGTGAGTACACTGACTGTACACAGACGGTGGAAAGATCAGATGGCAAGGGAGAGGGCTGGTCACCCACCCTTATATGCCAAAGGCTAAGAAAATAAAGTCGATAACACTTCATACATATGGCTGCCTATTAAGACACCGAGGGGGGAGAGTCCCTTAAGCTAGCCTCAGGGCTAGCTTAAGGGACTCATCATCAACATCATCAGTTCCTGATGCCAGCCTTTGCGGCGATGGGTACAGAATAAATGATCTCCATTGTCCTAGGTCATTGCTCCCCTTAGTGTTAGTCCAAGTGATGTTAACTCCTCATTTATATCATTCCAGCATAGTCTTGGTCTGCCTTTGTTTCTTTTTCCTTTGAATCTTGCATGCAGTGCATTGCGTGGGATTGAGTCAACTGGCATTGGTACTGGTACAAAGTTCTAAACTAAGGACACCAACCTCCTAGGTCTCCTTCAAGACGACTAAGGGCCAAATTTCTCATACACATACAACCATTATGACTCATCAAAACCACCACCCCACCCCACTCCACCCCTCCCCTCACCCCCATCTGCCCAACCAGACAGGGCGATGTGATTCATCCTGAAATAGCATCCTCCTTCCGTCTCCAGTTTCAGCAACCCAATCTCATGTCCTCCTTCTTCTGCTGCAAAGGTCAAAGTCCTTAGCACTAAGTCCTTAGTCATTCATCATCATCATCATCATCATCATCAGTTCCTGAAACCAGCCCTGTGGCGGGGATAGGTACAAATGAACGATCTCCACTGTCCCGTGCTCCCCTCAGTGTTAGTCCAAGGGATGTTATGTCCCCATTTATGTTGTCTATCTATCTTCATAGTCATTACCGAAACACAACCTAAATTCAAGCCAGAAGATCCCCTAACATTGCCCATCCGTTTTCTCCATCAACCACCCTGACCTAGTCACCAGAAGACACAAAGCCTCTCCAACCCAAACGTTGTACACCTTTGTGTAAGAAGAAAGAGAAGAAGAAGAAGAGCTCCTTACGCCGGCCAAAGACGCAAGTCAATGGTATGAAGTGCTAGCGACTTCATTATTCTTAGCCTTGGCATACGAGGGCTGGCGGCCAATCTTTTCTCTCACTGCCTATCAGTCCCTAATCTGCCCAACAACAGTGAGCTGTTAGTTTTCAAAGATCATTCTTCACTGGCTGGAATCTGAACCCCAACTTTTCAATTGCCAGTCCAGCATGTTAACCACTAAGACTGCTGGACACCTTTGGAGAAGAATAAAATAGAAATATCATATCAACTTTCTTGAACAGAGTTACTGCAGCACTTTTGAAAGGTGCATAAAAGGTGCAAGTGTTTCTAAATGTTCCACACATAAGCAATGTTATGCATATAAAGTTATAAACATAAAAGGCAAAAAATTAAGTGCTTTGAAATGTTCCACATGTATGCAAATAAACATGAAGATTACCCAAATATTCGTAAAATCACAATCACTCGTTATAACCATAATTATCATCTTCAACCTCTTCCATCATTTCTTTATTATCTCATTATCACAGTGGTCATTATTGTCATTGTCATTATTTACATGTATAGTCATCCATTACTTAACATGGTATCTTTCAAATGTAATCCACAGTGTTCCAACTGAAAAAGCAAGCCATCATCCTTTAAATAATCCATTATGTTACTAAAGTAACAGGTTACGTTATGAAGCAATCAATTACAATGAATGCACAGTAACCCATTAACTCTTACATTCATTCATTACATTATAAATTTAACACAGGCAAAATATTAACAATTTTTAAGCTGAAAGACTGCAAAACGACTTACTGCTTTTAAAGGGTTTCCTGTCTGCATGGACTATACAGTTACATGTGTGCTAAGGCTCTATGCCAACCAATGCAGGGCTGGCAGACATCCTATTAATCTCCTTTGCCTCTCTACCCTGAAGATAATAAGACCCATTAATGAGTTCCCCGTCCCTGTGGTGCCTTGGTCAGCCAGCCAGATCACCCCACCCAGGAGCCCACCTCATCAAGGCTGTGGATAGCCAAGACTTGGAGCTAAGACATTCTATCCCTGTACTGACAGGCACACAGGCAGCTGGTGCGAAATGACTTATCAGTCTCTGCCCAGGCCAAAAGATCAGCACTGATAAGAGCCAGATTAATGGGATGGCAGAGAGCCCTAGCACACATGTAACTGTATGGTCTCTTAGATATTACACCCTAAAGTTATGGCCCAGAAATTTAAACCTGACGTTGAGTTAAACAAAAGAGACCAAATCCTGACAGGGAACAAATCAAATCAACTGGTAATGCTAATCTAATCTGAAAGCTTTTATACCATAGATAGTCTAGTGGTTAGCATGCAGTTGCTGTACCAGGGGTCAGAGGTTCAAATCCCCACCAGGGCAGAAGTTTGTCCAGATTTCTGCTCCACCTGTGCCCATAGCCAAGGAACTCTGGATATTATTAACCCCTAGCCAACTCAGCTCTAATGAATACACTGACTGCATACTGTCAGTGGGAAGATGAGACGGCGAGAGAGAGGACTGGCAACCCACCATCATATGCCGAGGCTGAGAAATTTAAGTCACTAACATTCCATGCCCATGGCTGCCTGTCAGGCTAGCTTAAGGGACTTCTTCTTATTACTAATGAGACTAATATTGTTGGTTTCTCACCGCTGTGAGCTGGGTTCAACTTCAGATTATGTGCACATCAAAACTCCAAAACCTTGGTGATCATAAAAAGCACTTTAGAATTTACAGATCATCTAAAACCGATTTCCTATCCTTAAATAATGCCACCATTAACACAGTCAACTGCACTACCATTTTATCTCCCAAAGAATGCATCCTGAAATTCAATCTACAAAAAACTGACATTGTAGTGTACCATGGAAATGGCTAACTTCTGGCAATGCAACATAGTTTGGTGCAATTACAATTAAAATAGCCAAGCATGAACTAGAATTGTGTCAGTAAAGGATGTATGCTACCCTAAACTTGGGATCAGAAAGTTCTATATGCCTATACTTCATCCAAACAAAACAGCATTTTGCCTTCTCTGTTAAGATTAGGTGTTTAAATGCATTTTTGTGACAAGCATGCTAGATAAATTCTAGTATACTACATTGAATTACATCTTACTGACTCTAGTAGGTGAAGTTCAAGGTTTGATAAAAGCATATTTAATTATTCGCCATTGCATGGGTTTCAGCGCTGGCCGAATACAAGTTCGATTGACAAAAGAATTCTTGCCAAATAGAAGTCGGATTGACGAAAATAATTTTTAATGAAATAGAAGTGGGCCCGATGAAAAGAATCTTGCTTAAAGAAAAGATGGATTGATGGAAAATAATTCTTAATTAAATAAACGTTGTATTGATGAAAAATAATTCCTGCTTAAATAGAAGCTGAACTGATGAAACGAATTTTTGCCTAACGGAAGGTGGATCGATGAAAAGAATTCTCACCAGAGTAGAAGCTGGATTGATGAAAAATAATAATGCTACAAATACGAAATATTTACCAATAATTAAACCCGCTAAAACGATAGATTACCCGCTTTTTAACCAATCCAGCTTCTATTTTAGCAAATAACTAGTTTCATCAATTCAACTTCCATTTTGGCAAACAATTATTTTTATCAATCCACCTTCCATTTGCGCAGACACATAAGAGAAATAATAAAATACGCTAAAATACTCGTCCGGCAGCATCATGAATTAAACACGCTAAAATGAACTTTTACCGGTAACAGAATAACCTGTATGCTCGCTCACCTGTACAACTCCGGGGGTCTGAGTCAACATCTGTTCATAACAGTACTCTACTTACTTAAGTACGTGGGGGCGTCAATAAGTCACTAATCACACATTAATTCACAACCTAGTCTTACCTTCTTCGATTGTAGCGTTTCTTTGTAGGCTAAATATGTCTGAAACATTTAATAAATCTTACAACTGACTTAAATCAGGAACAGATCGATTAAATATTTATTAATACTTTTGCTGTGTTTATGGAATGGGAAACATTCAAACATGGCCGCCTCGTGTTCCTCTCTCGGGGACCGTTCAAAAATTACACAATCAGGTTTGGAAACCTGAGTCGAGTAGTGATTGGGGAAGGAGAGAATGAGATAGGAGAAGAGGAGGAGGAGGAGGAGGTGGCTGGCTGATGTTGAAGAGTTCTCGAAAAATCAGTAGTATTGTAGGGAGTTGTAGAGGTGTTGTAGGTTAGCAATAGGACTTTGCAGTGGATGAGTTTAGGGATTTTCAGCCAGAGGAGTGATTAAAGGACGGGAGTAATAGTGATTTCAGGACGGGAATTATGAAAACCTGCACTACGGCGCTCGCGAATAAGCTGGTGCCCTGCGCTTAGCTTTACAGTTACAGAGTAGCGCTTTAGAAAATTCGGATCGAGTTTACGATTACGATTACGAGCGCGACTGGATCGATACGACCAGTTAAGGATCCACTGGCAGATGAGAAATCGAGACAACACCGCGAAACAGGTTCAAGACCAAATTAACGCAATGCTTCGGCCTACCGATTAATCCCTCGAAGAGCTATAAACCTACCGCTAGATGCAAATCCCTCCGTCAAATTATAGCATACCATTCGATAGATGGCGGATATAGCAGCGTTTAGCGAAATCCATGCTCTCTGATCTAACCAGCGTTGTGCCCACGTCAACTACAATAATATTATACGAGCGGTAGGCCTATACGGCGTCGTTAAATCTTCGTTATTATCGTTTTAGGTTAAATAAACTATATTAAGTAAGTAACGTAAAATCTTCTCCTTTGCCTTCAGCGACCAGCATCTTTGGGCTATAATAGACTAAATAATTTGTAGCCTATAAATTATAGGCTAGACTAAATTTAAATATAAACTAAATAAAGACCTAAATTTAAATATAAAATAAATATAATATGGACTAAATTTATATATAAAATAAAAATAAATATAATATGGACTAAATTTATATATAAAATAAATATATAGACTAAATTTATCTACTCATTTGCATACATGTAGATGACCACATAGTTGCATGCCGTTTGCTAATGGTTTCACCAGTCAGTTAGTACTTAGGAGTGCAAATTATCAAACTATCCGCGTTATGTTATCTCGGGCTTCTGTGATAAACTTCCAGAGTCGAGGTGCTGCAGTGAGCTGCTGTTGTCATTTATTAGGCGCCACCATCTAATTATCAGGCTCCAATCGATGGGGCCGACTCCCGGCCGAGCAACTGTGAGTGATAGACTTGCTCAAGGGGAACAGAAAATAATCGTCTCAGAGAAGATCGAAGTATCAAACCCGTAGGTCTATGTTGCATCTTTTTAAGACTCTTAGCAATCGGCTACTGTTTCATACAGCACCCAAATCCCAGTACGTAGGCCCTACAGGCGACAGCGTCGTAAATTATTTAAAACATATTTTAGCCATGTTTTCGTTGTTCATCCAACTTCTTGTACTATAACATATTTCCTTCCATCCCTCGATATGCAATGCAATTTGGTCTGCATTCAGGCATTTTCTGGCTATTATATGGAGTTCTTTATTTGTACTCGTCACCATGGAATGGCTGGCCCAAGGAATGATAATGCTGCTGCTGCTGATGATGATGATGATGATGATGATGACGATTATACTGATGATGATGATGATGATGATGATGATGATGACGATGATGATGATGATGATGATTATACTGATGATGATGATGATGATGATGATGATGATGATGATGATGATGATGATGATGATGATGATGACGATGTAGATGATGATGATGATGATGATGATGATGATGATGATGATGACGATGATGGATGATGATGATGATGATGATGACGATGATGATGATGATGATGATGATGATGATGATGATGATGATGATGATGATGACGATGATGATGATGATGATGATGACGATTGATGATGATGATGATGATGATGATGATGATGATGATGATGATGATGATGATGATGATGATGATGATGATGATGAAGAAAAAGTAAAGATGATGCTGATGATGATGAAGAAGAAGAAGAAGACGATGATCATGATGATCATGATGATGATGATGATGATAATGATGACGATGATGATGATGTTTATAATTGTTCTGCCTGCTGGCTATAGTGACAACCCAATAGTATTAGATTTTTACACAGTTTTTATGTAACAACGTTGGTGTTTGCCATTAAGCGATAGTTTATACGCTGCGAGTCTTACCGAAGTTTCTAGAGAGCGAAGAGGCAGCCTCTGAGCCTCGTTCTCTGTTACCGTAAACATTCACCGTTTTCTTTCCATTCTTACCACGCATTCTTACTCAGTCTTCAGTGGCTCCTGATTCTCGGAAAGACTGCTTTGCTAGTGAGTTGTCTTGAGCAGAGAGTCTAGACAAACACATGACTTATGTTTTAAGAGTCAGTCACTGCTCCGAAAAAATCTTGCTCACGTCTGGCCTCCATGTCTTCCTACATCGTCATCTGAGGTCAACATTGTATGCATGCGTGAATCACCCTCTTAGTGTCTGTCGTAGTGTCTGTCTTATTGTCTGTCTGTATATCTGTCTGTCTGCGTATGTGGGTTCTCTCTCTCTCTCTCTCTCTCTCTCTCTCTCTCTCTCTCTCTCTCTCTCTCTCTCTCTCTCTCTCTCTCTCTTCTCTCTCTCTCTCTCTCTCTCTCTCTCTCTCTCTCTCTCTCTCTCTCTCTCTCTCTCTCTCTCTCTCTCTCTCTCTCTCTCTCTCTCTCTCTCTCTCTCTCTCTCTCTCTCTCTCTCTCTCTCTCTCACTCTCTCTCTCTCTCTCGATTCTGCCTTTGCCTATGAGTGACTGATTATGTGACTGTAAACCTCTGGCTTCCTCTTCGTCTGTTACTCTTTCGCTAAGTCTCGTTGTATGAGTCCGTGCATGTATTTCTCGTGTCTGTGTGTTTGTATGTGTGTCTGAATGCGTGTCTGCCTGTGTACGTGTCCGAGTGTGTGTGTGTTACTCAGTGTTGTGTCCCTGTGCGTGTATTCGTCTAGGGATCTCTCGGTCTCCTTCAGCTCCTCTTCCACCTCTTCCCAATTCCATCCATCCATCCACAGCTGTTCCATCGTTCGTCCTTTCAGCCTCTTCCCTTCATCCTCTGTCACTCCCTCCTCCCTCTGCCCGTTTCCCTCCATCCCTCAGTCCATCCTACTCCGCCAATTCCAGCGCCCGTAGGTCTTCCACGGCTAGGCCTTTACTACAGCCGGCGTCGGCGGCGGCGGCGTCGGCGTCGGCGGGCCTACCTGTTACCCTGGCTGTCTTTCCACCTGTTAATTCCAGAGCACACGGAACAGCGTACAATCGTTCCATGAACGTGTCTGTCGGCTGCTGCAACAGGGATGCCACTGCGGCTGCTGCTGCGAGAAAGAGGATGGAAGGATGCGAGGAAGAAGAAGAAGAAGATGGGAGCGACCGAACCTCTGCCTGAGAGCGGTCTTGCCATTCCACTATACCCGGCCGCAACCACTTGTCGTACGGAGGGCAGGTGTGTGATATTTATACACACACGCGCGCGCACCCCTAGCCATCAAGAACAGCATCCCCACCCATTCCCTCCTCCCTCCTCCTCTATCCTCCCATCAACCTCGCCAGCCACCGGCGCCAACGCCGCCGCCAACGCCGCGCTTCCCTCCCCGGCAGGTGCCTTCCACCTTCACGTGGGATTATTATAGTCTACCTGTAGGGGCCAGCCACGCACGGCAAGGCCTCGGCGGGCGAACCCAGCCTCTGGGAGGGACAAGCTGCGGGCCGCGGTGGCCAGCGCCGAAGACATACACAGGCGGAGAGAAAGAGTGGAAGTCAGCGGGTTCGAATTGCCGCTGTTCTCAGATGATCATAATAACACTCTTGTTGTAATCGGCGGAAATCTGTTGCGCTATATTATACTGCTTACTTACTTTTGCGCCTTTAAAGTCGTCGTCAAAGATGTCTAGATGAAGGGCACGATGCATTTGGGGCACTGGACTATCACCCGATTTCACTGGATTATAGGTCTTCACGTCTTAAGCATTGTCACCCAGGTATGCCTCTCATTACGCGGAACACCTGGGGTTATTTGTGTTTACCTCACCTAGCCAAACCCAACCTAGTATGACCTAGTATATATATGTAACTTAAACTAAATTAAATTAACTTATAACTTAATATAGAATTACCAAACTAACCTAAGCCATGGTAGCTTCTCTCGTCTCCCAGAAACCGGACACATACATACATATAAGAATAGGGCATATATACACACATACATACATAAATACGTACGTACAATTGTACATATCACATGTGCGTTGTACACACAAACACAATACACACACACACACATTATTACACTATCGCAATAATATATATACCAATATTTTATTAAATACTATTTTGCAGTGGTGTATACATAATTACATTGAAATAGTTATATATACGTTCATATGTATGTATACACAAATATCCTGTGAATCCCTTCGAATATCTCTCTAGGCGTTACATCTAAATCGGTTTCTCAGTTAGGCTCAGTAATCGACCGGTAACGCTGTTCTTATCTGGCGTTACGTCCAAAGGCGTTGTTCGTGTATGTTGTTACACTTGCTCTACAAAGACGCGGCGGCCGACATCCATTTTGCACGGCTTACGGCAACCTTATCTCGCAACACGTTCAAAGTAACCAACGAAACTTCAATAGACAAATGGTTAAATTGCACTGTGAAGCTTGTTAACGTATGTTTGTGTGTATGTATGTATGTATGTATGTATGTATGTATGTATGTATGTATGTATGTATGTATGTATGTATGTATGTATGTGTATGTATGTATGTATGTATGTATGTATGTATTCATTCATTCATTCATTCATTCAAGCAATTTATGTAGCGCCCCTTCAAGATTCCTACTCAGAGGCGCTCCCTGCGCTATTCTAAATGATGTTATGAATGTATATGCATGTACATGTATATATGTATGTACGACCATTGTGCGTATGCATGTATGTATGAAGTAGGCCTACATATTTATGTAAAATGTATGTATGTATTATGAAGTAGCTTTGTACATGTAGGTAATATTTCAATGTAAGTATGTGTCCATGTATATATGAGTATGAATATATGCATGTAGGCGTATGTAAATACTATATATCTAAAGATATATAATATGCCCTATATATAAGATATAATGAGTTGCGCAAACAAATTGGTTAACGAGAGTTCATCGAGTACATTCCCTGAGGAATTCGAGCCGTTTATTTGTTCAGCATTTACACCATAACACCTGAATAAATTCGTAAACTTATGTTGCTCCTCAACATGAAACCCCGAGATTCCATTCGCAGATGGTTACTTTAAAGTGCAATGCGTTGCTTTGCCTCATAACGAAGCGATTCGCCGACGCTTTTGAAGTGGTGTAATCACGTGACCTGCACGGTGGTTATAAATTAAGGTTATCAAACGTCGTGACTCTTGCTGTAATCCATGCAGTCTCCTTATTGCGCCATATAATGATTCGTCAACGCTTTTAGTCGATAGGTGGTTTGCAAGGTGGCTCGGCTGCAGATTAGCATTATCAAGACGCTTCTAGCTAGAATGCATCGCTGGAATCATTATTCGTGTATGCAAGACTCCCGTATAGCACTCAGCTCGCCGCGTTTTTTCAATTAAATGGCCTCCATTTATGACGTGTACAGCCCGCCATCTGGTTGACTTTATGCGATACGCTGGCGCTCTCTGGTGGCGTTCCTGGAGAACTACGTGTTCGATAGATGCATTGCTCAAAATGCTCGTTAGGAGACTCATCGGCAGTTAGAATGATTTCAGTAAGTGCTATTGTTTGCAGAACACACAATTGCTGCCTGAGTTCACCTTCCTAATCGTGTTCCTAAACTGTGGAACTTGTCTAACTGTGGAACTTATCTTCTCAGATACGTTCAAACTCGCCAAGCTACCTAAGTGACTCAGAGTGTTGGCTCACTTGGCTGTTAATGGTTGTCGACGCGGCCGAAGTTCATGTTGCACTGCTCACCGCGACTTATTCTCGTTACACGTTCAAAAGTAACCAGAAAACTGGTTAAATTGCACTGTGAAGCTTGTTAACGTATATGATTATGTATGTTTGTATGTATGCATGTATGTATGTATGTATGTATGTATGTATGTATGTATGTATGTATGTATGTATGTATGTATGTATGTATGTATGTATGTATGTATGTATGTATGTATGTATGTACGTACGTACGTATGTACGTACGTACGTACGTACGTACAGTACATAATGTATCTTATGTATGTATGTATATATGTATGTATGTATTTACGTATGTATATATGTATTAGGGTGTCCCATAATGTTTGAAAAAAACTTTTCTTGGGCAAATCTCAGGAGGCACCTTGTAGAAAGTTTCTATATGATAATACAATGCTACATGCAAAATTTCAGTTCATTTGATTAACATTGAGAGGTCCCTCAAGTCTGTTGAATGTCATTGTCTCGGCCGTCGAATGTCTCGTGATATCGTGTAGTTTGACAAGGTATTAAAAATTATTTATTGTCATTTGAAGTTGTTTGATACCATTGGAAAGCTGTTAGAGTATGTAGTTTATGAATATATTTATAAACTGTGCTAGTTCAAACAATATAATAACACTAGTTCCAGGCAAAAGCATCAAAATTCAGAAAATTATTCATTGATCGGCAGTATTTTTTGTAAGAAACGAGGTCGAGTTCAAACTACATATCGAGAAGTTTGTCTCTGGTGCAAGTTGGAAATTCTTTTCTGTGTTTTTCTGCTACTTGCAACAGAAACTGTTTCTGTTCTTCATTTCTTGTTATCGATGAATTGAAGTTCTGGATCAGGGCAACGCCACGTTCAGCAACGTCATTAACGCAAGCCAAATTATTCACTAGCTTGGCGCCAGCCAGGAATGATTCATTGTTTTTCCAAGAGTCAACTGGCGAATTCAGAAAACTGTCCTCAATGCCTGCAGTTTGGAAGAAGCTCCTTGAAATAGCTATATCCTCCAATGTTTCTGGAAGTGACTCGAGTAAATGTGGACCTCTTGCAGATTTCATCTCTCTCACAAGCTGAGTTTTCTCGTCGTTAGAAATTTTCTCCGAGAATAAGCATAGTGTAGCCAACTCTTGGCTTAACCCTATGACGCACACCTTCCTGGCCAACACATTTAGCACACCTGGGGTCCAATAGACCCCGCCGATAACACGGGTATAATAGAATGTACATATGTATGTATCTGTGTATATATGCATGTATGTATGTATGTATGTATGTATATATGTGTCTATGTATATATGCATCAATGTATGTATGTATGTATGTATGTATGTATGTATGTATGTATGTATGTATGTATGTATGAATGAATGTATCTATGTATCTATGTATGCATGTATGTATGTATTTATGTATGTATGCCTGTATGTATGTATGTATCTATGTATATATGCATGCATGCATGTATGTATGTCTGTATGTGGGTATGTATCTACGTGTGTACTTTTGTATGCAGGGATGAATCTATGTATGGATGTACGTATGCATGCAGGTATTCATGCATGTATTTGTATGTATGTGTGTGCATGGATGCATGCATATACATGCATATATGTATAGATGTATATTGTATTGTATTGTATTTATAAATTTATAAAGCGCCTCTCACAGTGAACACCAATCAGAGGCGCTCCCAGTGCGAAAGACTCCGAGCGAAAAGAGTGGTCTTAAGACAACGAAAAGAAGAACCTATATATGTGAATATATGTGCATGTAGGCTATGTATGCATATATGTATGTATGTATGTAAGTATTCATGCATGTATGTATAGATGAATGGATATATGTATGTGCGTATGCTTGAATGTACTTATATGTATGTGCTCATGCATATATGTATGGTTGAATATCTGTATGTATATATGTATGTATGTAAGTATGCATGCATGTATGGATATGTATGCATGCATGCATTCACTTGTATGTATGTGTGTGTAGTACTGTGTACATGCATGTTTGCATGTACATGTATATATGTATGGATTTATATTGGCATGTGTATCAATCAATCAATCATAATTTTATATAGCGCCTCTTCAAGGGCTCTACTCAGAGAGGCGCTCCCAAGCCAGGCCTGATCATACAGAAAAGTCTTCAATTGGGCGTAGAAGGAAGCCGAGTGAATGCGAGGAGATAACCGAAGGAAAGATGGCAAGACATTCCACGCTGTTGGACCAACAACAGAGAATGCTCGGTGCTGCATAGTAGCAGTGCGGGCATGTGGAACCAAGAAGTCACCCGAGAAGAGGAACGGAGGGCTGAGCGACCCTTAATAGACGAAGAGAGAGTGAAGATGGCGCACAAGTAGCGAGGAGCTGAACCCAAGACGCTTTGCCAGACGAGAGTGCAGAGCCGATATAGGATACGCTGCCGGAGGGGAAGCCAGTGTAGAGTATGATGCATGTAGGAGGATACGCTACCACAGCGAGGAATGGAACCAACAAGGCGCGCCGCAGACCGAATATATGTATATGATATATATGTGTGTGTATGTATGTGTGTATGCATTTATGGACGAATGCATGTATGTATGTATGTCTTTATGTATGTATGTATGTATGTACATATGTACTTTTGTATGCAGCTATAATGCAGGGATGGATCTATGTATGGATGTACGTATGCATGCATATATGCATATATGTCTAAATGTATGTCTGTATGTATTTATGTATGTATGTATGTATGTATGTATGCATGTATATATGTATGTATTTGAATGTGTGCATAATGCATATGCATTTATGCATGTACATATTGCTATGTATGTATATGTGTATATATATGCTTATATGTATGTGTGTATGCATGCATGTCTGGATATTATTATGTATGTATGTATGTATCTATGTATTTATGCATATATATATTTGTATGTGTGTATATGAATGTATGCATGTACATGTATATATGTATGGATGTATTTTTGAATATATATATGTGTGTATAAATGGATGTATGTATGTATGTGTGTATGCTTGTTTGTATGTATGTATGTATGTATGTATGTATGAATGTATGTATGTATGTATGTATGTATGTATGTATGTATGTATGTATGTATGTATGTATGTATGCATGTGTATGTATGTATGTATGTATGTGTGTATTTGTGTATGTAACGTAGCCTGGAATATGTCATAGTCAATGGGCTTATCAATGTTACAGCCTGGGGTCTGTTGGACCCCAGGTGTGCTAAATATGCCCTAGGTGTCTTTCTTATTTTTTATAATTGAACCAAGAATACTAAACTTTTCCAATTAATTCATAAATGTAGAGGGATGAATTGCTGAGGAATTTGAATTATTTCAGATTTTTACTAATTGTATCAACGTAGCTATTCAAGGAATTTTCTCCGAGAATAAGCATAGTGTAGCCAACTCTTGGCTTAAATACCACGAATGGCGTTTCATCATTTTCAGTCCAGTAGATTTTAGTGCATCATCATCATATACTTTCAAGCGTTGGATTAGCAGTAAATCATTGATTGGTGCATCGACTACCAACCTACTAGTGAACCAGGATTGTATGTAAATTGTCACAACAAATCGATTGAATCTCTGAACTCCTTGGAATTCACAACCTGTCAGAGGAAAAGTTTGTTCATTTCCATTGAACAGAAGCTCAATTTTCAGCGAATATATCGCCTTCGCCATCCAGCGAGCACGATGTAAAGCACCAGGTTTGCGAATGTTTGCCTTGACATCCAATCCAACCATTAACCCAGCTAGGCATATAAACTCGCGATAATCTTCTCGAGGATAACTTTTGTTGCAATGCTCAAGAATGAATTCTTTCACTTGATCCGAAACGATTATGAGTGGGACTGTTCGTTGTTTGAAGATATCGTGATTTAGATCAGACCATTTCTCGCGGAATCGCTTAAAAATAAGGATATCTGGACCAGTTGATGGTGATCGAAGACATACTTGAAAGATATCTGCCAAAAGAACCTCAAACATGTGGTGCCTGCACGCCATCCATAACAGATTCCGACCAATGTCCTTTTCAAGAAGTGTACATGCTCCATTAATTCTCCCTGTGTTTGAGGCAGTCGTATCGAAACACATACCGATAACATGATCATCACACTCCCATGATCGAAGAAGGTCAAGTACTGCATTAGCAGCTATTCGTCCAGTCCCAGAAGTCAACTTGGGTACACCAAGAAGTTTAGTACTTCCATCTATGAGAGAGGAAACAAGAACAGGCAGGCGATCTACAAGTTTGCTCTCTAGGCCAGTGACATCAGGCAGCAGTTTGCCATCCCAATGAACAACAGATTTGGATTTGCTTGATTGAAAGTCTAGTTTGATTAGAGCAGCAGAGACTTGCCTGTGATGTTTACGTCGCCGGTGAATTGTACTTTTGGATAGAACTGTCGAGGAAGCTGTCTGATTAGCAACTGAAGCAAGAATCATCACAGATTTCCGGAGGCTAGTATTCGTTCGATCTAAGACTGCCGATACTTTCTCAGATACAATATCTTTTTGTTTGAGCAGTGTATTTTTAATTTTCTTGGGATATGCTGGGAGTCGTATATCACATTCATCCATGGAATCTTCAGAAGAGCTGCTGCTTGTATTCAGTTCAACCATTGAAGAATCCGATTCATGATCTTCATTGCTTTCTGTTGGAACTTGTGAATGGATATTAAGTGTTAGCTGGCGGACGTGGTGTTTATGAAATTTTTCTTGCCGATCGGCTGCTCTTTTCTCTTTTAGGGCTAACTTTCTGTCAAATGATCCAATGCATCCTTTTCTAGAGTCTTGTTGCATTTTCAGGAACTGCCGATCTTCATCATTCTTTATCAACTTCTCTGCATTTGCATGGCTGATATCAAACAATTGATCAAGCTTCTCTGAATAATTTCTCTGATTGATCTGATCTTTTTCGTTGTTGCGTGAGCGATTTTTCATCAAACTGACTTGTTCACCAAATAGATCTTTAATTTTTTGAACGATATTTATGAAATCTACTCTTCAACAGCTGTCTACTGTCTAGACTCTAGAGGTGTTAAATAATAAATAATGTAATATAATTTACTATGGATGCACTGCATAATTATTTTACAGTACACTTTTGAGTTCTCGCGAGACATCGATGGTCGAGTTGGTGAAATTCAAAATCTTTGAGGGACCTCTAAATATTATTCAAATGAACTGAAATTTTGCCAGTAGCATTATATTACCATATAGAAACTTTCTAGAAGGTGCCTCTTGACTTCCTGAGGAAAAAATTTTTCTGGGACACCCTAATATGTATGCATATATGTCACGACAAAATCTTCTGGATGGTTTCCGCTTCGCCTTTTCTAATCGTTGGAGTAGCCAATTAATTAAATGTTGCAATCCACCTGAGATGCCAGACGATAAAAGAACATGATATAGCACACAGAAAGGAGAATTGGACGCACTTCACAAGCATTTGAGTGATGTACAGGATACGGAAAAGCAGAGAACCAAGACAAAAATATACGAGCGGATGTTGCAACCGATTTTCCTATACAGATCGGAATAGTGAACAATGCGAAAACGAGATGAGAAAAGAATTCTTACAGCAGAAATGAGTTGGCTACGGAAGATCGCAGGGATTTCAAGACTTCAGAAAATAAGAAAGGATAACATAAACCAATCATTAGGTATACCCCAACGACTCTGCTAGACAAAGTCGTTCAACGAAGACTCCGGTGGTTTGGACATGTAGAGAGAATGCCAGTTGACAGAATCACATGCAATGCAGTAAACTCAAGATTCGAAGGAGAAAGAAACAAAGGCAGACCTAGACTACGCTGGATAGACAACATAAATGAGGACATAACATCACTTGGACTAACACTGAGGGGAGTACTGGACTTGACAAATGACCGAGAACAGTGGAGATCGTTCATTCGTACCCATTGCCGCCAGAGAGCTGACGCCAGGAACCGATGATAATAATGAATTTAGCACCACAACATAACAAAGTATACACCTAACATTACATAACATTACATAACATTGCATAACATTGCATAAACCTATAGGTCTAATAGAGCATAAACATAACACCTGAATCCCACGTTCCAAAGGCATTTACTATGTTGAATGCAATATAAAGCGTGATAACATGTTGCGTGTTTCTAATTAATGTAATGTAATGTAATTAGTAATTTATTTAGCGCCGCTCACAGCCAGTAGCGCTCCCAGTGCGAAACCCCGAGAGAAGAAATAGGTTTTAAGGAGAAAGAGAGACGAAGACAATGATCCAGAAAAGAAATTCTCACGCAGATTGAAGGGAAGGGCATTCTATAAAGAGGGCCCAATGATGGCAAAGGATCGAATTTGAGCAATCGTGGTCCTAGCTCGTGGGACAAAGAAGTCAGACCAGTCCAGAGATTGGAGAGGACGATGAGAAGATGCAGAAAGAGGAGGACGAATGAGATCCCTGAGGTATTTTGGAGCAAGACCCAGTTTGGACTTGAGGACCAAGGACTTTAAACTTAATTAGGAAACTTACTGACTCTACAAGTACCATACCTTTTACTTTACCTAACCGTATACCTATTACTTTACGCTACATTACCATATCTCATCTTGCATACATGACCAACAAGTCGTTGTTGCCTTAACGTAATGATTTTGGATTCATAAAAGAAATCTGCAAGTGCGCAACTCGAGCCACAAAATACAATAACAAGAAGAAAAAACCATCCTTTGCAATACCAGCAACCGCAGCAGCAGCAGCTGCTGTATCAATAAAAACATCGGGAGCAGTTCCGATGTTACTCGTCTTCTCCAGGTCGCAAATCTATCCCTTACGAACTTATACACAACGGCAGACGGTGGGGCGAGAGAGCGAGAGAGAGAACCTCGTTCTGCGGTCGGAGGAGCCCCATCACATACACTGGAATAGGTTTCCCAGTAATCGCCACATTGTATACAGAAGGTGCCTCCATAAAGAACCACTTCGCCACCTTCAACCGCCTTGTTGTTACGTCATCGATCGCAAACAAAAACCAAGATTGATGAGGATCTCTGGCCTTGTCTTAATGTCTTAGTAGGCCTAAATGCGCTCGATAAAAGCACTTTGTATCCACTTTCCTCACAGTTGCATTTGCTAGAGTTCTAGGACGTTACACTGTACTAAGCCATCATACTAATAGCAAATATAAGGAAATCAATCAATCAATCAATTCTTTTATTGAAGCCACTGAATAGCGAAACATGATTATTTGCCATTGTTAGCATCATAACACAATAGGCTAGTAGCATGAATAATCATTGAATATTTGTCATCACTAGCAACAAAAGGGGACCACGAAGGGACAATAGTACCGCTAGATAGGGTCACCTAAGTAATTACTAATATCGTAGTACATAATAATAACGGAAGGACTTACAGTTAATATTCAGTTCCGTTGTTTCCATAGGCTATCCAAAAAAGCTATTGCGAAAAACATAAACCTTAACTACATTCAAACTAAATTTAAAATACCTTAACTAGAATCAAATCAATCCAAGCATGTACAGTGTAACTTCAGATATCGGTTAACATTATAAATAATGCTGCTATAAGATAAGTAATTAACCGTTATTATTATTATTATTATTATTTTAATATTATATTATTTTATTATTATTATTTTTGCCCTGAGGTATACAGGATCCCTCAGGGACTTGGATATTACTATAGCTGTTGTAATTTGTCTGGAGATGACCCTACTCGTCGGTGTTATTATTATTATTGTTATTATTGTTATTATTGTTATTATTATTATTATTATTATTATTATTATTATTATTATTATTATTATTATTATTATTATTATTATTATTATTATTATTATTATTATTATTACCAACATTTCTAACGCGATCAGAGTCACAGAGAAATGCAAATTGGAGGAGCGAAACCATGACACAATTACGATACAGTAATAGCAACAAAAGGGCGTATGCATATGTATATGTAATATGTACATGTATATATCTTTTTATTTATATAATATAATGTATATGTATATTTATATGTATGTGTGCCTGTATATGCATAGGCCTATATATGAAGGCCTACGTGTTGTGTCTAATGCACAGTGAATCGGTTGCTGACGTGTGCGCAATAGAAGTTATTAATACCAATACTGCTGTTTGAACAGGGCCTGGGCTTGGTGCGCCTCTGGGTGTGGTTACCTTGAAGGGGTGCTATATAAATGTAACAGATAGGTAGACAGACAGGTAAACTGACTGAACATAAAAGAATAACGATGGGGGGGCTCGATAGCGCATTGGATAACACACTGGCATAGAGAGCGAGAGGTACCGAGTTCGAGATCCGTATACGGCGGACATGCTATGTAGGTTGCTATTAGCGCCTGTCATTTGTGTTCTTGTGAATTGTTTCAATTGCATAACATGTAAATGTACAGAGCAGTGCGTTTGTCAGGCGCTTCAATAAAGAAAAGATGATGATTATTATTATTATTATTATTATTATTATTATTATTATTATTATTATTATTATTATTATTATTATTATTATTATTATTATTATTATTATTATTATTATTATTATTATTATTATTATTATTATTATTATTATTATTACTATTATGCAGTAATAGCAGTTAACGGCTCCTGAGTGTTGACTGTTACATAGACATGTGATACGCCTGCTTTGGTCTTTACATAGATCTCGAGCGAGGGCGTCTTCCAGTTGCAACTGCTATCCTACAACAACGACCAACAACTGCAGAAGATCACAGGAACGCGTTGCACATGTAACGATTCCTCTAAGAACGCATCCTCCTCCTCCTCCTCATCCTCATTTCCATCCTTCCCATCTTCCCAATCATCCTCCGCATCCCTGCCAGCAGCAGCCTCTGAATCTCGCCCATTCCTCTGTTCACGCTCCATCTGCCAGGCATCGCTGCGTGTCTGTCTCAGCCATAAGGTCAGTGATAACGACACGCAATGCGCCAGCGCCACCTATCCACCAACGGAGGAATCGAACCCGAAAAGATCTTCTACCAACACGTTCAGCTTTCCCTTCAACTTCGCCTGGCCGGTCAGTACGTCATCTCATTATGCATTCGTCCATATACAATTTTATACATGTATGTACGTATGTAACTATGTATGTATGCATGCACATGAGTGTATGTGAGTGAGTGAGTGAGTGAGTGAGTGAGTGAGTGAGTCAGTGAGTGAGTGAGTGAGTGAGTGAGTGAGTGAGTGAGTGAGTGAGTGAGTGAGTGAGTGAGTGAGTGAGTGAGTAAGTGAGTGAGTGAGTGAGTGTGTGGTGGTTGAGTGAGTGAGTGAGTGAGTGAGTGAGTGAGTGAGTGAGTGAGTGAGTGAGTGAGTGAGTGAGTGAGTGAGTGAGTGAGTGAGTGAGTGAGTGAGTGAGTGAGTGAGTGAGTGAGTGAGTGAGTGAGTGAGTGAGTGAGTGAGTGAGTGAGTGAGTGAGTGAGTGAGTGAGTGAGGTGAGTGAGTGAGTGAGTGAGTGAGTGAGTGAGTGAGTGAGTGAGTGAGTGAGTGAGTGAGTGAGTGAGTGAGTGAGTGAGTGAGTGAGTGAGTGAGTGAGTGAGTGAGTGAGTGAGTGAGTGAGTGAGTGCAGTGAGTGAGTGAGGTGAGTGAGTGAGTGAGCGTGAGTTAATTGCGTTAACGAGTGAATGAGTGAGCAAGTGAGTGAGGCATAAGAGCGCCTTTGTTACTATTACTGTATCGTAATGACTGATTGACTGACTGACTCACTCACTCACTTGCTCACTCACTTGCTCACTCATTCATTCGTTCACGCACTAACTCGCTTAGTCACTAACTAACTCCTTCCTCGCTAACTCAATAACTCACTCGTTTGCTCTCTCACTCACTCACAAACGCGCTTACGCGCTCACGTGCTTATTCGCTCATTTGATCACTTAATCACTCACGCAATTGCTCGCTCACTCACTCACTTGCTCACTTACTCACTGACTTGCTGGTTCGTTCGCTCGCTCGATCGCTCCATCAATCAATCACTTATTCTTAGTTGGGAGTAACTTTCTTCGTTTAGGGTTTCATAAAAACTAGAGGCCTAAGCCAGGAGAGCCGAGAGGTAGTAGTATAGTAGTCGGCACAGCGACTGTGATCTTTGAGACAGGTGCTTGCGACATTTCTGACAGGAATTCACGCAGCTGTACTCAACAGCGTAGTTGAATAGATGAGCCAACCAGTCATGTTGTATAAGACGGACTGGATGAGCTTCTCAAGATAGTTATAGCTATGAAGCGCAGACCAATGCATCATCTTCTAGGGAGAGCGGTGCTCAGCTCTGTGTGGAAAAGAAGCAGTGGCAGCAGAGTGGAATATTTAGGACGAACTGCAGTGCAATTAACAATCAATATCTACAATCACCACAATAAGACTACCACAAGCAATTATTACTATTATTATTAATATCACTACAGCAGCAACAACAACAACACCCACAGCAGCAGCAGCAACAACAACAACAACAACTACTACAGTCACCGGGATTTTATACTTACCTCAGATTACTACTTGCTGCTGCTGCTGCTGCTGCTGCTGCTGCTGCTACTACTAGGCTACTACTACTACTAATAATAATAATAATAATAATAATAATAATAATAATAATAATAATAATAATAATAATAATAGTAGTAATAATAATAATAATAATAATAATAATAATAATAATAATAGTAATAATAATAATAATAATAATAATAATAATAATAATAATAATAATAATAATAAATAAAATAAAAAAAAAAATAATAATAATAATAATGTTAATACAAATACTAATACTACAACGGCTGCCACTACTACAACTACTACCACTAGCAGCACGACTATTTGAAGCAGTTTCATTAAATAAATGACACATAGAATTATTTCTGTATAATTAAACATAAAAACTAAGAGAGACGTTGTAAAGCCCGCAAAATTACCATACACATTGAAAAACACAACCATTTGCACAGTTGGGTCTGTTAATTTTACTGCACAATAATATCTTACCATTTTTATTGTCTTCGCCGAGTTCTCTTCTCTACGCCTCTTTCTAACACTCTCTGCAGCAAAACTTTTTGTGTAGGTAGATGGTGATACTTGAGATGATTGAGTCGACTAGTCCTGCATGTTTTTTACCAGCTATGAGCCGGCTACATAGCTTTCTCTCATTATAGAACCAACACCGCTGATGATACAATAACTTTTATTTGTGACCGATTCGTACCGTACTTGAAATGACTATTGAGGCCGCTCAAGATCTTTAGAGACATTTTGACTACAAGATTACTACGATTACTAATTTTGCAAATTTGCGCTAGTCAATTTGGGTCGAAATCGTTACAGAAATGTTTACAAAATAGCTACATTTATTAAAATATGGGTTAACCCTAGGGCTACCAAGCTTTTTTGTGACATCGGCTACCAAGGGGGAGGGGATTGCCACCCCTGATTTTCGTGTTTGGTTTCACATATCATAACTTGTAATATAGCAATGGATTCAGCATTCATTTCTGCACAGAATGGTATATTTAGTTGTACATTATGCGAATGCACCTCGAAATTACATCACTTTTAACAACGGAACCCATTAATTAGCAATATTTTATATTATTGCGTACATTTTGTACTTTTTGGATAAACAAATATAAGATTATGTGTGTTTTGAAACTAATCTATGTATAAAAGATACACACAATCATCCCGACACATGTTTATATAGCATAAATGTACATCCATACATATATATCCATACATATATATCGGTTTACGTTGTAATGCTCTATTCAGCCATTTTCACACAGATTACGCGTATTATTATTTATTTTGATCACTTCCGGTATTCAAAAGACAAAGATGTAGGTATGCAACTGAAGCCCTTCATTCCCTCTAAAGAATGGTATCTTTGTTTTTCTTTCAGGAAGACAAATGAATACGCTACAGACAAAAAAATTAGGGGAGTGCTTCCATTCAGCCATTTTTCACGCATATTACGCGTATTATTATTTATTTAGAGCACTTCCGGTTGTCTCAGGTCAACTCAGTGACCATAGAAATGTAGCCCCACATTCTATAGAATGGTAAAATTTGTGTCTCTTAATATTAAATGACGGATAAGATATAGTCGAAAATCTAGGGGAAATCTAGGGGGGTATCCACCCCTGGTGCCTCGGGTATATTGGGTATAACTTTTGAATGGTGTGAGATATCATCTCACATTTTACCTCAAAACGTGTGTAAATGAACCCCCTACAGCTACCTAAAAGGTCAAATTTTTATTCCATACGGAAAAAGTTTGAGATGAAAAAAACCTAGGGGGGTGGCAACCACCCCCCCCTTGGTAGCCCGAGAGTTAATTCGCAAAAAAAAACCCAGGACGAGCATAAGCTAATATTAATAGTTGTTGCGCATTTTCACGTTCTCATGTTTGTTGATATTGCGCTTTTTATTTTTTGTATCGAAAATAATGATGAATTTTTGTTAGTATTATTTTCGTTATTGTCATAGTTAAATTTTTTAGTTACAGTTATAGTTATCGTTTACGAAATCATTTTAGTTTCGTTAGCGAACATTTTCGTCCCCGTTATCGTTAACGAGAATCACACTGCCATTCCACATGCTGAAAATCACACGACATGCCTTGGTTGCTAAGTGTCCACCTATACAGGTTTACACATTCACTTTATCCGGACAACAGAATATATTGGGCTGCTTACTGCTTAGCTTGCCACTGCACACTGGTTGGCAAATTTTGCATAAGGATTATGGAGATACTCCAACAAAAGGTCACGGTGTCCTTAGTCTCTGTCTTTTACTACAACAGTGCTCAACAGTTTAATGGTAAGTGTGCTCGACTGCCAACCGAAATGTCGGGAGTTGAAATCCCCGCCTAGACAGAATTTATTTCGAGATCTTTGTTCCACCTACACTCACTGCACAATTCTGGTATAAAGAATACACTGTCGGTAGGAAGCTCATACTGCGAGGGAGAGGACTGGCCATGCCCTCATATGCCGATGCTGAGGAAATGAAGTCGCTAACGCCATGGTTGCCTCTCAAGCTGGCTTAAGGATTGCTCTTCTTCTTCTTAGTAGTATTTCACACCAAACAGATCAACGATCTTGTAGGAACGTATCTCAACCTAACCAGATGTTTCTGTGGTAGAACATGGCGAAAAAATGTAGAAATAGAGGGAACACTGGTACAGTCTGTGACCAGCACTAAGCGTAATTATAAATCACCAATAACGATGCGATAACGATTGGTACTAATACAATCGTGCGATTGACATTCTACATCCGTGGTTTGTTCCTCTCTGCGCAGCGCTACCGCTTCCACAACGCATTACAAGTCAGTAAGCTTATTATTCTACAGGTTCGTCTATAGACTGTGGGTGCATAGGCGCCGACTCCTTGGGAGCCTTGGGTGCCAAAGCACCCAGAGAAACAGTTCAGTGGGTGCCTGGCACCCAGAAGAATTCAGCCCTTAAATTCAAATTTTTTACATCTTATGTTACAGTAATCTCACAACTTGTCATACATACATACATACATACATACATTACATGATATCACGATAGTACATTTCAAACAGGCTACTTTGATTTATTTTCCCACAAATGTACTAAAAGTCACCTTTGGCAATATAGAATATAACATTTTTTCACGCATACTGGGGTAGGAACCAGGCAGTGGCACCCAGAGACAATACCATAATACATTGCCTACATACATGGGTGCAGATACATACATATGTGGAGCACGATATCCGATTGGTATCCGATTGGTCTCTAGACTGTGGGTGCATAGTCCGAAAGTCGCATTGGTATGTGCAGCACGATTTCCGATTGGTTCCGATTGCTAGCCCTGTAACGCGTAGAGTCCGGGTTCGAGCCTCCTCTTAGACTGAGACGGTTACTGTGTTGGGACCTCGAGCAAGTCCTTCACTTTGAACTTGCTGAACGCAAGCGATCGAGGCTTGGTCATAAGATATTGTTTAATTTGTTTTGAGCTTAATAAGTGTATAGTAATAATTAAAATAATAATAATAATAATAATAATAATAATAATAATAATAATAATAATAATAATAATAGTAATAATAATAATAATAATAATAATAATGATGATGATAATAATAATAATAAAAAATAAATAAAAATAATAATAATAATAATGGTGGTGGTGGTGGTGGTGGTGGTAATGGTGGTAATGATGATGATGATGATGTGATGATGATGATGATGATGATGATGATGATGATGATGATGGTGGTGTGGTGGTGGTGGTGGTGGTGGTGGTGGTGGTCATGGTGGTGGTGATGATGGTGGTGGTGGTGGTATGACTGGTGGTGGACGTGATGATGATGATGATGATGATGATGATGATAAATAATTTATATAGCCTATAATTTCACCAATCACAGCTTAATCGTAACAGATAAATTACTGCGAGCAATGAGATGCTCGTTTGGATGACTAGGAGCCGTGGTTCTAAGCACACCTTGCTTTCTTTACCCATCCCTCCTCCTTTAACGATGAGGTTCTATCCAGATATGTTTTGGTCACGTGGGCTCAGAGCCAGTGGTGTGGTTCTGCAAAGAATAATTGCGAAGCCGCCGAAGCTAGTTATTTAGCCATTGCCAAGAAAAACAAAGGCTGCACCTTCTATTTACTCCCCTGTTCCCGTCCTCCCACCATTCTTCCAGGTCCCACTGCAGGCTGCTCCGTGTGGTACGAGTTTTCGCAGGCATCCCTTTGTCGGCACTGCTATCCTGGAAAACAATTGCGCAAGGGCAATATCGCGTTCACCGCCTCCCTCCAATCCTCCCTCCTGCTTCTCTTTCATCTGTACTTCTAAGAAATCCATAATGCTCTAACTCATCACAACACATAAAGCGCATCTCTGGTTTGGCCCTGGCTCCGCTGAAGTGTTTTGATCTGAGGCATAACGACAAGAGGGTAGTTAACGCGATACAATAGTAGTCCTTAGCAAAAGAGTAACTATGTAAAAGTATCTGCATGTGATATTGTTAAGCTCTTATCTTCGTTCTATCAATTGCTTAAGACTGTTATCTTCAATCTGGCCTGGGCCGGGAGACATATAGGCTACCCAAATCTCAACCCGCACAGCAGTTCATAAAAATAAAGTTATAATAAAACTAGAAGCTGGATGGGCGATGAAAGCATGGTATTAAAGCTAAATTATTGCAGTAACATTAGAAGTTGGATGAGCATATTTATAGCAGAAGAAGAAGTCGTATGAGCGATGAAAGCAAAGATGCTATTGATGCAAAATTATTGCAGTAAAACTAGAAGTTCGATGAGCGATCTAAAATATTTATAGCAGAAGTAGAAGTTGGATGATGGATGGAAATGTGTTATAGTAGAAGTAGAAGTTGGATGAGCGATGAAAACATGGCTAAAATATATTATCTATAATTTTACGACGCTACACGTATTGGAATTTGATTATATGCGGCCGGCAGTAGAAATCTTGAAAGGGCGTTATATAAATTCCGATTTGATTGATCTAATTTAATCGTAGAACTTCTATAGCGCCATCATATTAATGTACTAAGTATCTATCGACGGCACTCCAAAATAGATTCACAATTGCAGGGGTCGAAACAGCTCTGTGTTTGTGCTGTAAAGGTGTTGCTTCATATTACATGCCTATAAGGCTGCAAAGGTGTTGGAAAGGACTCACTGACAAGCTTATAATTAATTAGAGAGTGCGGAAATTAACATTATCATAGAAGTCCGCCACTGCTCGTACTCTGGCAGTGCCAGTCCCAAACCTGGATGAAGGAGGAGGGCAACCCTAATGATCTTTGTTTTCACACAGTGTCGTTAAACTGAAACTATACTACTACAGTACTAACATCCTAATGACCTAATGAAACTAAGACGCCACATTCTTACTTAATTACAAATGAAGTTTTTTCTTTAGGGTATGTTCACAGTGACGATTGAGGTCTCATACGGAGGACATGACGCCAACATGACATCACACTCAGGTTAGTTCAATCCTATATCAAGATATTAATATTAATGACGATGGTAATGATTACGATGATGATCATAATAATAAATAGGTTTGTAGTAGTTGTAGTGGTAGTGGTAATAGTAGTGGTAGTGATAGAAGTTGTTGTAGTAGTTATAGTAGCAGTAGCAGTAGCAGTAGCAGTAGTAGTTGTTGTAGTTGAGGTAGTAGTAATGAGTAATAATGATAATAGCAATAATAATAATAAGTAAGCAGTAGCAGTAGTAGCAGTAGTATAGTATAATAATAATAATAATAATAATAATAATAATAATATCTCGCGAAAACATACAAGAGTTTTTTCTTTTATTTCTGCGATCGCGAAGTAACAAACTGCCTAGAACCAAACAAAAATAAATATTGTCGATTAATCGAATCGTTTCCGGATTCGGCAACAAAGCAGGCCAACTATCCGGGCAATATCCGGATTGGGAAATCGGTAAAAAAAATGCCAATCGGCCACACCTTAATTGGAAAAGACATCTCCCGTATAGTGTTCGAGTCTCGGAAGTTGTCGGTGATAGCGGTCCATTTTTTTTACTGTGCACTGATTTGAATGTATGGTATAGACGAAGAAGAATAGCATGGGAGAGGATAAGTATAGGCAGTGTCAAAATGTCAAGGCAGTCGCCAATGGGGCTGGGAGAAAAGGATGATGGGACAAGGAAAGATGGAAGAGAAATACCGATGGAAAGAGACAGAGAAACAGGTAGAGAGGTAGAAGTTCTTGTGATGTGCAGGTGTGAAACAGAGAGACAGACAGAGACAGAGCGACAGACAGAGAGAAGACAAAATAAAACAAGATAGACAGGTATAAAAAGTTGAAATGATTTGTATGGGTGTGGGAGAGAGGAGACAAAAGAAATGGAGAGTTAGAGAGAGAGAGAAAGCGAGTGAGAGAAAGAGAGAGAGAGAGAGAGAGAGAGAGAGAGAGAGAGAGAGAGAGAGAGAGAGAGAGAGAGAGAGAGAGAGAGAGAGAGAGAGAGAGAGAGAGAGAGAGAGAGAGAGAGAGAGAGAGAGAGAGAGAGAGAGAGAGAGAGAGTGAGTGAGAGAGAGAGAGAGACAGACAGACAGACAGACAGAGACAGAGACAGAGACAGAGAGACAGAGACAAAGACAGAGAGACAGACAGACAGACAGAACGACATACAGACAGACAGAGACAGAGAGACAGAGAGACAGAGACAGAGAGAGAGACAAAGAGAGACAGCGATATATGTATATATATGCAGATATATATGTATTGACTCTATTGAGCACATATATATACATAATATTATATAGAACTATATACATATATATCTGTTCTGTATATTATACAGAGCAGAAAAGACTAGTGAGTGATAGACATAGGCCCATGAAGTAAGAGTGAGAGACACAGGCCTTTGAAGTTAGCGAACTCTTTTCACATACACCGACGCCGTTCCTTTCAGTATATACATCCTCGGGGAAACCTCCTCCTCCAACAATCTAACCCGGTCCAATGACCAGACTTCACCGCGTGTTTTATCAGTGTATCGGCACGCTCCAATCGCTCTCCACCTCGGAGCTCATGTTTCCTCTGCACCCATCCATCACAATTCTGCGTCTGCATGTGTGTGCACCGATTCACCGGTTGATAGATGGCGGGAGAGCCGGTGGTTGCTGAGGCAGAGACCCTCTGCTCCGTATCAGATTCGTCCCTCGGAATCTTCTCCAATCTCCATCCCTGGGATACAGTATAGAGCTTCTTGTTACCGTGGCACTAGGGCGGCTTCCTTCTCTATTGAGTCTTCACAGGTGATTGGAAAGTTAAGATGGCACTGCTGTTAAATGTCATCTACGATGGGTGTGCAACTCGACAGAGGACTTCTTGGAATGTCCAAGCCGTTGCGGATTAAGGCTTGAATACATGGAAATCAAAAGATTTGGATGCGCAGTGCCTGGGAAGGTGGTCACTGTAAAAGTTAAATGTCATCCACTTTGGGTGTGTTCAACTCCACAGAGGACTTCTTGGAATGTCCAAGGCGTTAACGGATTAAGGCTGGAACACCTGAAAGGCAAAGGATCTGGATGCGGAGTCCCTGGCTCTCCGGGTCCCTTGATATCCAGGTTGACTGCCTCCCCCTCCAGAAACAAACAGCCAAAGACAGATATACAGCCAGGCATCCAGAGAAAACAGAAAGATTTACTGACTTGCGCACACAGAGACCGGAGCAGACAAAGCACACACATACAGACACAGACGCGTAGATAACCAGGCATACGTACACAGACAACAATACCTAGATCCCCAAGGTGCTTAACTGCGGGACTGTGAGCCTGAAGTTTCTCTGACGCAGGTGGCCACGTGGTTGAGGAGGCCAGCCAGTCTACACACCGTGAGCCGACTCTGAACCACCGAACAGGTTGCTATTCGAAACACCTGTTACTCTCACAGGTGTTGGCTCCTGATGACAACTTCCCCGAAATTACCCTAAATACCGGAGACCACCTGCAAAAGAACCGCGCAACGCAATCGGGCATTTATATAGCGCCACTTCTAAGAAGCATCACTGCTTGACCGAAGACGTGATAGCATTCAAAGAGCCATAACATAAATCCTAATATCTTTTTATTCATTTTTATTTATTGAAACCTTTGTGAACCAATATACAAACATAAACACAGGAAATCAATATAATGCAAACAATAGACAAACATAGACTCAGCAAAGAAATTTTTAGCAAATCATTGGAACGCAGACAACAACGGGGCCTCAACAGGGATAAGAATCCCGCTTAGAGGAGGGACCCCAATTACCAAGGAGTAAATAGAGAGGGAACAGATAACTTAAAGTACGTGTCTTAAAACAGACTATAAAACTTAAACTTGCAAAGGGAACAATATTAGTTCAAAACATATGACTCTTAACTACTAAACTTAAACTACTAACTACTGACAACTATTTAACCCAATAGAGTGTTTAATTTAGTTCTCATTGATTAAATATGATCGCAGCATTTTTTTTAAATATGTTTAAATCTGAATTTCCTCAGCGCCCAATGAAGCTAAGTCGTAGGATCCGGTTTATCAACAGTTCTTCAGTCAAAACTGATATCGAGTGTTGTTAGGCTCCGTTCCAAGTTAAACCTAAAGGTCAGACTGGTGCAGTGGATAATGTTTGAAATGGAAAAGACGAGGAAGATGATACAGAGTACAGTATTCGGAATAAAATTCGTTGACAGATATAGTTCAATGTTTGCAGTCGACGGAACGAAAGTGATTGATAGGTATGCTGTGGGACTACTTTTTGAGCTTTCAGCGTAATCAATTCCAGTGCAAAAGGCAGATAAAGACTAAGACATGGGTGAAAAAGACAGATGAAAGGTAAGACCTAGATGAAAATGGCAGATAAAGGCATAGACCTAGGTGAAAAGGCAGACGAAGGACGAGACCTAAATGAAAAAGGCAGAAAAAGGCAAATATAATATTATAAATGAAAAAGGCAGATAGGGGGCCTAAACCTTAATGAACAAGGTAGATGGAGACCAAGGCCTGAATGAAAAGGGTAGGAAAAGGTCAAGACCTGAATGAAAAAGGCAGACGAAGGCTAAAACGTAAATGAAAAAGCCAGACGAAGGCCAAGACTTGTATGAGAAAGGCCAATATATAAATTAAATAGACAGAGAAGTAGAACGAAAAAGACCGAGAGATGATAAATCTGTGCTAATTTTCTTGCTTTGCTTCTATTTTCCATAACTGTGCTTAACCGTAATCGTTCTATACTGAAGGCTAATATACAGTGTGTTGTACTGAGCTGTATATTTACATTAGTCACCTTGCATTACAATAGACAACATCACACCCACTTCACGATCTCGGACTCCATTACTGAGTGCTTAGTTCGACTTGCTTTCCTCGTGGCTGCCATATTTCCTCTCCGCCAAATTATTGTTTTGGCAGTTCTAAACCTGGCTGTAATAACAACATCAGGTCATGTCTCAGCCACGGTTAATCTGCGCGAGTCTGGCGCGATTTATAGAGGTAGGTTAATGATAAGACGGAGAGAAATGGATGGGAAGGTGAGGTCAGGGAAGGAGGGAGGAGAAGTGGAGAGATCCATGGAGAGTTCATATTCTTCGGGATGGACAACTCGATTCTTACCATGTGAAGAACAGCATACTAAACAAAACTAAGTAATGGTTAGTGTAAGATGATAATCTGTCCGATAGCGCAAGCTTTTTTTTAGAGCCGGGGTTGATCTGATATCAAGAAAAGCAAAAAGAAACGAAGGAAAATGACCACCAGAATGAATGATTGAATGAAAAATAAACGAAGGAACGGACATATGATTGATTGAATGAATGAATGAACGAATGAACACATGATTGAATAAATGAACGAACGAACACATGATTAAATAAATGAACGAATGAACACATGATTGAATAAATGAACGAACGAACACATGATTAAATGAATGAACGAATGAACACATGATTGATTGAATGAACAAATTAACACATGATTGAATGAATAAACAAATTGACACATGATTGAATGAATAAACAAATTGACACATGATTGAATAAATGAACGACGAACAATGATTAAATGAATGAACGAATGAACACATGATTGATTGAATGAACAAATTAACACATGATTGAATGAATAAACAAATTGACACATCATTGAATTAATAAAAAATTAACACATGATTGATTGAATGAACAAATTAACACATGATTGAATGAATAAACAAATTGACACATGATTGAATGAATAAACAAATTGACACTTTCCTCATGATTGAATGAATAAACAAATAAACACCTGATTGAATTAATAAAAAATTAACACATGATTGAATGAATAAACAAATTGACACATGATTGAATGAATAAAGAAATTAACACATGATTGAATGAATAAACAAATTGACACATGATTGAATGAATGAACAAATTAACACATGATTGAATGAATAAACAAATAAACACCTGATTGAATTAATAAAAAATTAACACATGATTGAATGAATGAATGAACAAATTAACACATGATTGAATGAATGAACGAACGAACATATGATTGAATGAAGGAATGAACAACTAAATGAAGATAAAATGGCAAGTAAGCAAGACAGAAGCCACTTACGAAAACGATTTCAAGAAGTGAACCAAACGCATGGATAATCACTCACTCACAAGGAAGCCAAGAGATAGCGGCAAAATCAAAGAAATAGGCCGTTGATAAAAGCTTCAGCCATAAATGAGATTTCTGTCTGTGCTTGCTTTCCTCTTATACCAGAACTAAAATCGTCATGATAACAGCCGCGGTTCTTTTGACGTGTCTTGAATCTGTCGGTTTTTCGTATCGAGGCGCAAACCAGTGTTCGAAGTAACTGCTGTCTATCATGCACTCGATACGCGAGACTTTGGAGAATGTCTTAAGTGGTAGTCCGCCCAAAACAATAAGAAGGTGATGAAAAGCGAGGTACTCGACACCTCAAATGACCTCACAGGCGCAGAGCCCTAGAGTCCTAGAAGACGGTGCAGATAAATCACTTGAACGTCAACGAGGTATTTTGGGAAACGCAGAGAAGTAGAGAGTCAGAAGAAGAAGAAGTCGAAAAAGTAGTATAGTAGTAGTAGTAGTAGAAGGAGAAGAAGAATAAGTAGTGGTAGTAGTAGTAGTAGTAGTAGTAGTAGTAGTAGTAGTAGTAGTAGTGGTAGTGGTAGTGGTAGTGGTAGTGGTAGTGGTAGTGGTAGTGGTAGTGGTAGTGGTAGTGGTAGTGGTAGTGGTAGTGGTAGTGGTAGTGGTAGTGGTAGTGGTAGTGTAGTAGTAGTGGTAGTAGTAGTAGTAGTGGTGGTAGTGGTAGTGGTAGTGGTAGTGGTAGTGGTAGTAGTAGTAGTAGTAGTAGTAGTAGTAGTAGTAGTAGTAGTAGTAGTAGTAGTAGTAGTAGTAGTAGTAGTAGTAGTAGTAGTAGTAGTAGTAGCGGTAGTAGTAGATAGCTGTAGCGGTGGTGGTAGTGGTAGTGGCAGTAGCAGTAGTAGCAGTAGTAGTTGTAGCAGCAGCAGTAGTAGTAGAAGAAGAAGAAGAAGAGGAGGAAGGAGGAGGAAGATGAAGAGAAGAAATATGAGAGAAATAGAGGAAGAAGAAGGAAAGGAAAAAGAACGTTTTCAGAATTTTGTACCGTTCCAAAATACGCGGAACTAACGCTCTCGATTGCATTAATCGTTTTATAGGAAGAGCTTCCAACGAAAACGTCTTTCGTTTAAGGACCTTGCACACTCTGGAAGTCGGGAACGATTGGACTCATTACAACTACTATAATCAGTCAACGACATCTCCAACATCATCAGTCTCACCGTCGTTGTTCTGGCTTCATTATGCCTATCGTGCGATTTGTGATGATAACTACTATGGTCCGAAATGCGCCGATTCGTGTAAGATCAGAAACGATAAGTTCGGTCACTACTTCTGTAGCGAGAACGGAACACGAATCTGTATGAGTGGATGGAAGGGCAGCTACTGCGACACAGGTAAAACTACCTAATATATAGTTTCTATCTGCGGACATTGTTATTTACTATAATTGTCGTTGTTATTTACTATAATTGTCGTTGTTATTTATTATTGTCGTTGTTATTTACTATTGTCGTTGTTATTTACTATTGTCGTTGTTATTTACTATTGTCGTTGTTATTTACTATTGTCGTTGTTATTTACTATTTACGCATTTATTAAGCGCCAATGTTTCAGTGTTAAATGAAGTATGGTTAATCCTTCAAGTAACTATTGACTTTCTTATTTCCTCGGAGCTGTCACGCTGAGAGAGCCTCTGAATAGTTTAGTACTGTAAGAGGCGCTTAATAAATTTACAGGTACGATACTATACGATGACCAAGCATCAATCGCTGGCACTGACCAATTGCTATAGTCAAGGACTTGTTCAAGGTCCGTACACAGTAATTGCCTCTGAGAGGAGGATCGAACCCGTTACTCTCCGCGTAACAAGGCTAGCGCTCCAACTACCGTGGCGTGTTGCACAAATGATGATGATTATGATGATGACGACGACGACGACGACGACGATGATGATGATGAGGATGAGGATGATGATTTGAAATTAATAAATTATTTCTCAGTTGTAGGCTATACCGAAGCGGTTTTGACAATCTTCCGCCGCTAGGCCAAGTGTTTTGCCGGTCCTAAAATTGATGTTCCAAAGTTTAAAATACGCCAGTTTCCTGTAACTATGCAAGTGTACTATAATTATGGGAAATACTATTTCCAGAATATACCATTAGTCCAGAGTATGCGTCTATATCATATCTATATCATATATAGTCTATATATATATATGTTATTACTGCATATGCCCGAATATGTATAATCAGGGGGGAATATGTATATAGCCGATATTTTTAGATAGGTGGTATACCCAAATTTGCTGGGTGGGAGTACCTTGGATTCATACAACAGGGTATGTAACACCTTTTTTATATCCCACCATTTAGGGTGGTCTCTATACCCCACCCATTTTTAGTAAAAGGTTGAATATTACACCCTGGTTCGTTACACCCTATGGGTGGAGTTTAGCACCTTCTTTGAAGGGTTAGGGTTAGAGGCNATTAAAATCGGGTTACTTTTTATTGGTACCTATGAGCTGAGATATTATATCTTTGGGGTTAACCCTCTCCGTCCTCCGTGTATCGTAAAATGTCTTCGTCCTGTGAAGATTAAACTAATGTTCTTCAAACGCAATATTTAAAATAACAGGCTATTTTATGTAGGCCTAGGCCACTAATTGTCATAAGACTGTGCTTTTTTATCTTTAAAAATTGCTCCTAAAAGGTCAGGCCTATGCCTAACAAGAAATTTTGCAATCTTTTATAATTTAAATAATTTTAAGGATTAACAATAATTAATTCGCTGATTAATTATTATGCATCACTTAGTTAATTTTGCACTCATACGTTTACATGATTAACTACTAACATTATAATTTTCCAGTGGTATAGCGTTAACTATACCACCCTCAATGTAAGGTTACACCCTCGAATGCTGATCCACCACGGACAACGCTT
>JACEVL010006441.1:135000-227500 GCA_020284085.1 Aporrectodea caliginosa
ATGTCGTCGCGGTCGTGAGGCCTATCCAGCAGGTTCTGCTCATCGTCTGCTTTGGATTCGGAATTCCCATCGTCGTCATCGCGTCCGTCTTTCTCTTCTGGATTTACCGAAAGCGTCGCCACAGTCGGACGGTCCAGCGCGCCCATCTCCCGGCCCTCAACAACCAGCGCCCGAGTAGGACGCGGCCCGAGGGAGCGGCGGACGAGATGGGGGCCGCCGCCGGGGTCCCGGTCGTCAGCTACGACGCTGAGAACTGCCAGGTCTCGTGCGAGTACAACGGATTCAGAGGGAAGGGAAACGGTCTGGAGCCGGATGTGGACTGTGGGAATCGCGGGGACGATCCGGATTGGGACGGGTTAAGGCGCTACCCGAGTCAGAGGGGGTCGCACCGACAGCCCCCGCTTAACAGTCTGCGTAATCCGTTAGGGTTAGCGGGATTAAGGGGGTCCGAGTGGGACGCTGCGTATGCCGCTGGTGGTGCTGCTTCTGCAGGAGACAGGGGCTTAAATGGACTGAAGAAAGGAGGTCGGGTTGCGGAAGAAGAGGGTGCTTTCGATTGGAGGTGAGTTGATCCATTGTTTCATTTCGAACTGTTATATAGCGCCCCTTCAAGTGAGATTATCTACTCAGGAGCGCTGCTATAAGTTAACACAACACATTCTCCAGGGTTGCTAATTTAGTCACACACACTCTCTCTCTTTTCTTTCTCTCCCTCTCTATTTTGTCTCTCTGTCTTTGTCAGTCTCTCTTAATGTTCCCTACCCCCGCTTCCCCGTAGAGTTGACCAAGTAAAGAGAACAGTATACATCTGTTGATCCATATTCCGTCGTCTGTTCAATTAACCAAGTGATGGATAGCCTACACTTTCTTGTGCTATAGCCTAAAGGTGTGTTTTCTCGTTCTAAGGTTTAAAATCCAATGGTTAAAAATCATTTGAGTCAAGGAAAATTTATCTATTTAGCAAATGCGGAAAGCAATGAAGTCAGTTCTATCGTCCGTTAAAAGCTGCCAGTCTGAAATGTGTACTTGTACTAATATGCATCATATCCAAGTCTACGCATTAATTGGAGTTTCGTGTCTCAAATCACCGATGGAGTAGTGTGTAGTGTTGGTTGGGCTTAAGGGGAGTTCTCTGTGCCTGACCCATGCCCTGAAAATTACATGCCTAGTTCTGTGCGTTCAATCAGTCCTATGGTGTCATTCGGATCAAAACTTAAAACTCGTCATCATAATTAGTATACTCTAAGTTTCTAAAGCGTCACTTGAAAGCTAAGCGCAGGGCACCAGCTTATTCAAGAGCGCCGCGCCGAGTCAGAGAAGTTATCCACTCATTTTAATTTGCATGCTCGCTTTAGCCTTTAGCTTGACTTCTGTTTCCTTGAATAAACGGTATTCTACAGGGTGATTCTTTTCCTATCGAGTCCAAGAAGTCGTCTTGTCTTCACTGCTTACTGATGAGAGTAGGTGTTAAAAAGTTAAAACTATTGTGCCACGTCCTTTGCTAAATTCTCCATTAATAAAAAATGCGATAGGTTGATTGATACCACAGCAAAAGATGTGATTCATTCCGTCCATACGTTCATTCCATCCGTCCAACCATTCTTTCATCTCCTATTTATCATGAAAATTCTGTCCATCTATCTGTCTTTCCATCCGTCACCTTATCTATCCGCCCGTCGGGTCTAGCACTTCTGTCTTTTTCATCCATCCTTTCGTCCATCCATCTGTCCATCCAACCATCCATCAATCAATCAAGTATTCTGCCTAAACAGAGCGCTGGGCGGCTACGCAGATCAACGATATATCACGGTGCACAAAAGAGTTTGCCGATACAAAAGGCAGACATCAAATATTTGCCTTTACACCCGTCATGTTTATTGCTGTGGAGAGATCGGAAGAGTCGAAGTAGCATCGCATTCCAGTCGATAAAGAAAAGGAGTAAACTGTGGAGGAATTCGACTCTCTCAATTTGACAAAGATAGAAGAAAACAACTCTAGGAAAAAGAAACAAAACTCCCCGTGTTTGATGTTTATTTCTTCTTTGCCGGAAATGTTCAGCTATCGCAAAAATAGGTCTACTTGCATCACGCACCGGATTCTCAGTTATCGTAAACTTTAGTAGACTGCGCACGACTTCTGCTGAAACAATAATATAATCCATGCAAACATTACAATGTCTTGTCTGCGTGGATTATATATTATTGTTTCAGCCGTGTATGACACAAATTTTGTTGCATACACGGCTTCCCGAAGGCGTAAATCTTCGCAGTTTGGGCTATTGATAAAAGTTTGTTTGCATCTCATTTATTACTCCTCCTCCTCCTCTCTCTTCCTCTGCCTGTCTGTCTCTGTCTGTCTCTTTCTTTGCTTGTCTCTCTGTTTGTCTCTGTCTCTGTCTCTCTGAGACACTTTCTCTCTCTCTCTCTCTCCCTCTCTCTCTCTTCCTCTCTCTCTCTCTCTGTGTCTCCCTCTCTATCTGTCTCTCTGTATGTATGTATGTCTGTATCTCTGTCTGTCTGTCTGTCTGTCTCTCTCTCTCTGTCTCTCTCATTCGGATCGTCCCTCTCTGACCATGTGACCATCTCTGTACAACCCTTTTGAGATACGACGCAGCGCTTGTCCACAAGCTGGTAACCTGCGCCTAGCGTTAGAGTAGCTCTTTAGAAAATTTGGAATTTACCATTACGATTATTTCTCATAATTCTGCATTGTCTTGAATGTTTTTTTTTCAGTGCGAGACCAAGCACAAGTCGAGAAGTGTCGGACCTGGAATACAATCCGCCAGTCGACAGTCCCACCAGCTTCAAAGTCCCAGATGCTCACGAAAACCCAAGACCAGACTTTTCCGGCCACAGAGGCTGCGACCAGGTTTGGTCGATAGAAGATAGAACAATAGCTCATCCATCTACGCCATCTCACTGCGCAGTCTGTCACGAGAGAATAATGGCGACGGAGGTGTAACATTGGCGAATCCGGTAGCGAGTTTGGCAGCAGGAAGAAAATGAGCAACATAAGTTAACGGAATGTTGATCGCAAACTAAGCTTACGCGATGTGCAAACCGAATTTGTGTTCAATGAGTTTAAGGTCACCGAAAGAACTGAATTTCCGTCACGATGAGTTACTTTGTGGCGCGGCTCGAGTTGGATAAAGCAGCGTGTGGTATTTCTCTCGTGCAGAACTTTGGAGACAAAGGCCGAGAATAGATCGTCAAAAGAACCAGTTGGAGATCGTCTTATCCTCTTCGTGGTCCGTGAAATGCGCCTTACTTTGGACTTTCTAACTGCAACGAACATTCCGCGAACAGTGACTAGTGTTCCAGTAACTAAAGCTCAGGTGGTTGAGATGTCTATCATAGATAGCCTTTGCGTGTATATAGACGAGGACGGGCTAACGTCGTAGTCGTGGTTTTCTCTGGAACTAAAGTAGGCTACCCGTGAGAACTAGCAGTGCCTTTGTGTCTGCCCTACTCGAGGTGGAGAAGTTTGATTTCTGATTTCATCTGGAGTAACCTTTGCGGAAACGTGACGAGTGAATTGTCAGCCAGCTGTAGGTCGGCAAGCTTTACATGCAGGTCTTCACCTAGAACGATTGAATTCTAACCTTCTATACCAGGGTTGAAGTTTCTTTTGACACACACACACACACACTCGCCAAAGACAACAACATAATTATTGCCCATGGCAATTATCGGGTTGTTTGTTAGAACATTACGAATGAATTTGAACAGTTTGTCACTGAATACAGTTTCTGTTCGGCATTCACTGGTGTTGGCTTCACGATGTTGATTGTAAATTAGGCCAAATAGGCGAAGTATCAAGAGAAATCCCCGACGATTAGGGCGACCACGAAGCACCAGAAAAGGTCTTGAGAAACCTATAGTTAGAGATCCGCGTGCACATGGGTAAGAGCAGAGTAGAAATAACCTGTAGTAAGACGGTTTTGGGTTAAACAATGAATGGCATGGAGAAAGGTCTGGTCCCGTCTGGGTAGCAGCCTAGTTATGGCAATACACCTCTAAGTTTACCGTTATGGAATCACGCCAAGCTTATAGGTCTAATATAATCAATAAGATAAGATAACAGAGCTAACATAAAATGAGATGGATAAGCAAGATATGTTATAACATGATATTATTAATATGATATAATAATAAAAATGGGTTTACTACTACTACTGCTGCTGCTGCTGCTGCTGCTGCTGCTGCTGCTACTACTACTACTACGTAATAATAATAATGATAATGATAATGATAATGTAATGTAATGTAATGTAGTGATAACGATAACGACAATAACAATAACAATAATAATCATAATAATAGGTCATCTGATATTATAATTACCAACATGATAGTGCAGAATGGAATCTAATACAATATTATATTCTTGAATTTTCTACACCTCTATGGTAATACTGTTTGTGATGACAGCAGAGTTTATATTAAAACTTGTTTTAAAGTACTGTTTCAAATTAGAATGATAGCCATAGGAAGCTTCACTGTATGTATACACGCATACAAGTATGTAAGTATTTATGTACAGACAGTACAGTATGTATGCACGTAGGCCTATAAGTGTGCATGTATGCATACAGTGATGTATGCATGTATATGCGTGCATGTATAAAATTGTATACGTAATATGTTTGTGTCTGGCCATTATATGTATTGCCTGTTATAGCCTCGTAAAGGCGCTATTAGATGTGTATCTATACTAGATCTAAAACAGACGCGACACATATATAGCTATAGGATGTGCTGAAAAATGGTTCTTGAGTAGAATTTAAACGTTTGAGCGATTGTCTGCCTTGGCAAAGAAACTCGAGTTTCAGATCCTAAGGATCGTATAATATAGGTGACAGTTTCTCATCATATGCCATGCATCTCATTGTCAATTGTACCCGGTCGCTATGCACTTCACAGCTGTCCCTTCATCCCGAACTCCTACAGTAGGCTACAACAGTACTTAGAAGTTGTTTGGGCAAGACAACATCCGTTGGCTAACGTTGACTACCGTCTGGCATCGGTGGTTCAGTGGTAGAATGCTCGCCTGCCACGCGGGCGGCCCGGGTTCGATTCCCGGCCGATGCACATTTTGATTTTGTTCGTATAAGGATTTGATAAAGGAATGTGTTTCGAGGTATTAGTCCGCAATAGCCAGGTTGTTTGGTCTTAGTTGTAGCCAATGAACTTCAAGATGGCACCTCACTGTTTCCTGTACCTGTTCGTTCTGCTCGTACGTTAACACTTCGTTCTCACCTTTATACCTAGACTATCTTTTTCAGATAGCTTATCTTAGTCGACTGATCAGGCTGTTGACCTGATTACATCCTGGTTTTGGTGCCCCATCGGTTGATAACTTCTGCATCAGACACCGGCGCAATAGAAGCTACTAAGAAACTAAAATTGTATACATGTGATTGAGTTCACCCATGCAGGGGCGGTTTTACCACTAGGCGAACTAGGCGGCCGCCTAGGGCGGCACGCTTCTGGGGGCGGCAGAAAAGCTAAATAAAAAATATTTTTTAAAAAATTGCCGGCGTTTTGCCACCATTCATTAATAAATGAATACGAAAATAAGAAGCGGCTTCAAAAAGACCACAGACATTTTGAAATCATGTGGCGCGTCACGCTTATGCCCTTAACTATCGCAAGTTTGAAGTAGCCTAATCTAGCGACATATTTGAAATGAAACTGAGACCGATCATCTGCAATGTTACCACTCCTTCGGTTTTCCCAAGATCTTGGTTTTTAATCCGAACTTCTAAAATGGAGTTTTCTGGAGACCTTGTATTTTCACTTGGGGTTTTCTTGTTTTACTGAAACAAACCCTGTTTTCGTTAAAAGTTTAATCAATTTTTGTTAGAAACATAATTCATACCGGTAGCCTATCAAAGAAAAATCCAGTGCTAGTACAAAACCAGACACTAAAGATAACGGTCTGGATGATCGAGGTCAATAAATGGCGCAATATGTGTACAAGCATTGATATAGGCCTAATGGATTTAAAATATAGTACTTTTAAATAATGCTAACACTGCGGGACTAGGCTTTAAAATATAACAAAAGTTACAAGACGCCGCATATTTATTCGATTTGACGTCTTCTTGACACTTCCAGTTCCTGTGGCTAATAATAATTAGAGAAGCTTCTCGAAGCTCAAAAGAAACATATAATTTGCATACGTCCATGCTGCAAGAAAGATTTGTTGAACTAGGCCTAGCTACCTCGTCAATTGAACATGATAGGCCTCTTGCTGGAGACATTGAACTGACAGAACTCTTTTACATTTGCTAAAGTGAAGGCGCGAAAAATTAAATTCTGAAATTACATTATAATTATTTCTACAGACTTCGTAGAAAGTTCGTACGTATAGGTAGGATTATGACTTAGTACAAGTAGCCGTAGGATTTCTTACAAAGTGTTCAAACGAAAATGTGCACTGTCTCATTGTTTAATAGGCCAGCATGTATTTACATTTTAAATTCCCATTAAACGTATTACACTATACAGCATAGGCTGCATATAGCTAATACAATTTCAAGACTGTTACTGTAATTATGGACAACTTTTAAATTAACTTAGTTAATTTAATATTAATTTGTTATCGCACTTACCGGGGGCGCAGCGCGACAGGTTCGCCTAGGGCGGCAAATACCCTGGCGCCGCCACTGCACCCATGCTATACAATGCCCATGTATTTTAATGCGGGCATTGCCCGATGTATAGGAGTTTTTTGTGTGAATCACTCCTGTGTATATATCTTATAGCTGAATTATTGTGTATATAAATATAAGATGGTATATGAGGTGTTGACCATTTGATGTATATCCATGATATATAATTATTCATGTGCATATGATGTGTATATGACAGGATTCGTGCACAATTTATGAGCACATACTAAACAACGTGCTTGAGCAGCACGGCCTTTGGAGCAGACACACAGCCAGGCAGACGTACGAGAGAGAGACTTAGAAGGAGGGAGAAAGAGACAGGGAGGGATTTGGAAGACCGACCGACCGACGGGTGGAAATGGAAGGATCGAGATGGCTTTATTGCTTCGTTTATACTTCGCAGCCTGAGATGAAGATGTTGGACGAGTGAGGCTCATGATGGAAAGAGCTAACAATACTCTGCACCAAACAACTCAGTTTCAGAGTCAACTACTGGCCCATGTTTCGGTATATATAAAGTTATAAACAACTACAAATATATGGGTATTTACGTATAACAGTTGCATGCACACATCGTTGATATATATACATACATATATATATAATATATATACATATATAACACTCCTTTCGGTTTCGTATATATATATATATTATATATATATATATATGCGAACCGTATATTCACTCCAAACCTTGCATTTTGTACGTTATAACCGCATGTGTTTTGTGTTTACCTCCAGGACTATGGATATATATATAGGCCTACTTTATATACTTATATTGTATATAAATATGCAAGCACATCACTACATATTGCCCACTACACTATGGGTTTTTTCTTTCAAATACATATGCACAACATTGCATTTCGGGCGCTGTTATATGTGTATATCTGGGATCTAGGCAAAGACAGGGCCAAGGACAGTTTGAACGGCAGCCAGAGAGCGATCGAGTGGCAAAGGTTGGCGAAGATGTAACAGGAGATAAGGAAAGAAACAACCTGTTTGGAAGCTGCTGCTGCTGCAGCTCCAGCAGGTTTAACAAAACACAACATAATAGAACAAGCGCTCAAGTGGTTCAGAGGACATGCAGTATGTGTTAGAAACACTGGAAGTTAAGTTAGACCAATTTTAGACTAATTAAGCTGGACCAATTAAGTTCGATCAGTTAAGTTACTTAAGTTAGACCAATTATTCTAAACCGATTCATCTATACCGATTAAGCTCGACCAAATAAACTTTACGATCAATTAATAAGTTAGACCAATTAGATTTTAATGCTTACTCGGCTATCTTTCCTGACTTCCTATTAAAAACTGTGATAGTGTCTCTAACTCTCCATCCTAACCATACCAACAACTTTTGCACCGAAGCATTTCTGCCTTAATGTTCCTTTCGGTTTCATAAATAATATATGCCATTAAGGCTCCAAGGCCGAGGGCGTTCCTTTATAATAGAGCTCACTGTATACACTGGCATCGTTGTGTCTCCGCTGCATCGCCAGGTGGCGAATAGTCTCTGACTCCCCATCCGATGCCCCCTCCCGTTGGCACTCAACCTTTAACAGGTGGCTGTGATTGTTTTCCACCAATATCCAGGCACCCAACAACATATATTACAAATTAACCTAACAGTTTCGTTTTTTCTCGCTTCATTTCAGCGTCTTTCAATATAAGACTTAAGGCTTAAGCAATTATTGTTGTCAACAATGAAACGGCGTCAAAGCCTCTAATCATCGTATCTGAAAGTCTTGAACAATTAAAAAGCTCTTCACGCAGAGTTTCAAACAAAGGTGTCTTCTGAACCACTTAAAACGCACGCTGAGCAATTGTTACTCGATGTATTGTGATGTGATGTCGTGATATGTTTAAGAAAAGAAACGATATCATTCTCAGAAAACATGATCGCTCTTCCGTTCCAATCCTATGCATTGCCCTTCAAACATTTGTATATAGCATGATCCGATACCATGGGAAAATACAGCAAAACCATCTCTGCATTATCGGATAAACTAGCCATTGAATTACCTCTAACTAATTTTGATAGTGGCTAAACAAGGTTGCATAACTAAGACGAACATTTAAATGGTCAGAATTAAAACAAACAGGATATGGAAGACAACATTATGACCAACTTCAGAGGAAATACTCGGGTGTTTACGCTCAGGTTGACTCAAAATAATCCCTCCCCGTAAAAATACAAGACAGGTTAATAATAATCTCAAAAGTTCGTTGTACAGAAGACCCATTCCTACATTCTTGATTATCACAACACTATAATGGGCAACTAAGAGTGCATGCTACAAGAGCACAAGTCTACACTTCGCAACTGGTTATTGAGAGTCAAGCAGAATTAAGACAGATATCGAAAGGATTAGACATGGTCTCAGAGATGGTAAACTGGATTTGGATGGCATTTGGGATATGTGACAAGCTTGGAGCAAATGAGAAGCTCATGCTATACTAACAAGCATCGGTGGTTCAGTGGTAGAATGCTCGCCTGCCACGCGGGCGGCCCGGGTTTGATTCCCGGCCGATCCACATTTTGATCCTGTTCGTGTAAGGATTTAACACAGGAACGTGTGTCGAGATCTTTTTAAAACTAAGACCTCGGTTACACGCCATCAAAGACGGGCTCGACTGAATATTACTGTTTTTGTTCTAGTATCAGGGCTATTTCCTGACATAAAATGTGCTTTCAACCTCGGCTGATGCGAATTTTGGATTCAAAATGGTAGTTGAAATTACGATAAGAGAGTGGAAAATTGTAACCGACCCCCGGGAATTAGTCGGGTGTTTTGCCCAGACCCGGGATTGAACCGGGGACCTTTAGATCTTCAGTCTAACGCTCTCCCAACTGAGCTATCTAGGCCGGCGATATTAAACAGCAAAACGCTCTCTTTACAAAGCAAAACACATAGAATTATTATAAGGATTGAACTTGTCAGTTTGACCTTACAGGGCCATGGGAGAGACAGTTTTTACCCAATATCCATCACATGTGCTTGTCCTTCTTTGCTTCGAGTCTTTCGATCGAAGCCATCATGTAAAAAGTTTTTCAGCTGCTGGTTGCTGAATATTGTTTTTAATTAATTAATTATCCTAGATGAGACGAAATTCCCACAACGAATCGTTGTTCTTTAGTTCTTATCTTCAGTTACATTCTAGTTGCTAAAACGACATTGACCCCGACGTGATTTGAACACGCAACCTTCTGATCTGGAGTCAGACGCGCTACCGTTGCGCCACGGAGTCTGAACGTTAGCTTACTGGCAACATGCGCATTTCCGAAAGCACACCAATAAGAGCTTTAATGAAGAGTTTTGAAACAATATACGAGACAAATTAATAATGATTACAATAGTTTTGTCTAATGTGCGACCTTTCGTCAGTTCTCATTCAGTACAAAACTATATAACGAGCAACTTTGAATGCAGTTCACAAAAGCAGAAGTTCACACTTTGAAACTGGTTTTGCCAGATACGCAGACCGATAAGACAATGGTAGGCCTATATATAAGAGACTATGTTGGAGATAGATCGTTTGTGGGATGTGTGGCAAGTGCTGAGAATCTGAGTAGCTCATGCTGACAACAAGCATCGGTGGTTCAGTGGTAGAATGCTCGCCTGCCACGCGGGCGGCCCGGGTTCGATTCCCGGCCGATGCACATTTTGATCATGTTCGTGTAAGGATTCAATAAAGGAATGTGTGTCGAGGTCTGTTTGTTGTAAAACTCAGACCTCAGTAACACGCCTTCGAAAAGAGGTTCGTCTGAATATTGCTGCTTTTTTCGTTTGAGTATTAAGGCTATTTCCTGACATAAAATGTGCTTTTAACCTCGGCTGATGCGAATTGTGGATTCAAAATAGTAGTAGAATACACGATAAGAGGGTGGAAAACTGTAACCGACCCCCGAGAATTAGTCGTGTGTTTTGCCCAGACCCGGGATTGAACCGGGGACCTTTAGATCTTCAGGCTAACGCTCTCCCAACTGAGCTTTCTAGGCCGGCGAAATAACAAGGAACGCGCCTCTTCACAAAGCAAAATACGTACAATATAAAGAAAGAACTTGTCAATTTGTTCCTATGTCTTGACAACCATCGGAGATGCATTTTTACCAATCGTTCCACCAAATGTTCTTGTCCTTCTGTGCTTCGAGACTTTCGACTTACATGTAGGCTAAGTCATCATGTGAAAAGTTAGGTTGGTTGCTGAATATAGTTAATAATTCGTTTATTATCTTAGATGAGAAGAAATACCTACAATAATTCGTTGAGCGTTAATTGATCGCTTCAATTAGGCCTACAGGCTAATTTCTAAAACGACTTTGACCCCGACGTGATTTGAACACGCAACCTTCTGATCTGGAGTCAGACGCGCTACCGTTGCGCCACGGAGTCCATATTATTGACCAATTGACAATATGCTCATTAGCGAAAGCATGTCAGTCATCGCATAAATGAGCAGAATAATTGCCTATGAATGCAGGCTACAAGAGAAGAAGTTTACACTGTGTACATGGTTTTGCCATTTACGAAACAGTAAGACCGACTTGAAAATGGTTAGACATGGCCTCAGAGATGGTGCGAAATTAACCCGGATATGTGTCATTTTGTGGGATCTGTGACAAGTGTCGAGAAGGTGAGTATGATGTCAATTATATCAACAAGCATCGGTGGTTCAGTGGTAGAATGCTCGCCTGCCACGCGGGCGGCCCGGGTTCGATTCCCGGCCGATGCACATTTTGATCCTGTTCGTGTAAGGATTCAATAAATGAATGTGTGTCGAGGTCTGTTTTTTTAAATCCCAGACCTCAGTAACACGCTTTCGAAGAGGGGCTCGTCTGAATATTGCTGTTTTTTTTCGTTTGAGTATCAAGGCTATTTCCTGACATAAAATGTGCTTCTAACCTCGACTGATGCGAATTTTGGATTCAAAATGGTAGTTGAAAATGCGATAAGAGAGTGGAAAACTGTAACCGACCCCCGGGAATTAGTCGTGTGTTTTGCCCAGACCCGGGATCCTTTAGATCTTCAGTCTAACGCTCTCCTAACTGAGCTATCTAGGCCGGCGAAATAACAAGGAACGCGCCTCTTCACAAAGCAAAATACGTACAATATAAAGAAAGAACTTGTCAATTTGTTCCTATGGTCTTGATAACCATCGGAGATGCATTTTTACCAATCGTTCCACCAAATGTTCTTGTCCTTCTGTGCTTCGAGACTTTCGACTTAGGCTAAGTCAGCATGTGAAAAGTTAGGTTGGTTGCAGAATATAGTTAATAATTCGTTTATTATCTTAGATGAGACGAAATACCTACAATAATTCGTTGAGCGTTAATTGATCGCTTCAATTAGGCCTACAGGCTAATTTCTAAAACGACTTTGACCCCGACGTGATTTGAACACGCAACCTTCTGATCTGGAGTCAGACGCGCTACCGTTGCGCCACGGAGTCCATATATTGGCCAATTGACAATATGCTCATTAGCGAAAGCATATCAGTCATCGCATAAATGACCAGAATAATTGCCTTTGAATGCAAGCTACCAGAGAAGAAGTTTACACTGTGTAAATGGTTTTTGCCATTTACGAAACAGTTATAAGACCGACTTGAAAATGGCTAGACGTGGCCTCAGAGATGGTTCGAAATTAACCTGGAGGTGGGTCATTTTGTGGGATCTGTGACAAGTGTCGAGAAGGTGAGTATGCCGAGTCGATGATGTCAACAAGCATCGGTGGTTCAGTGGTAGAATGCTCGCCTGCCACGCGGGCGGCCCGGGTTCGATTCCCGGCCGATGCACATTTTGATCCTGTTCGTGTAAGGATTTAATGAAGGAATGTGTGTCGAGGTCTGTTTTTTTATATCTCAGACCTCAGTTAGACGCCTTCAAATAGGGGCTCGACTGAATATTACTATTTTTGTTTTATTTTCAGCAAGAAGGCATGGGCGGAGTTTGGATTTAGTTCATGGGGGGGCTAAAGCATACTTTCACCTCCTCCTCTGCCGCGAAGCGGCACCCCTTTAAAATGGAGGGGTCTGGGGGCGATTTGAGCCCCCAGTCGGGGTCTCCCCAGCCGCCATATGCATTTTGAGCATACTTGGTACTAATTTTGGCCTTCGGGTGAGAGGATTTGGAAGGATTTTACTGCTTAAAATGTACGTAATGGCCTTACGTCGAAGACTGTGACTAGTCGACTATGCTAAAGCATTAATTGATTAATTGATGTACAAAGTGTGAATGTGTTTAAACAGGTGGACAGTCGACTTGAGTTTAATCGAAAATCAGCATAAACTCAATTTTTACTCAAACTCAACAGTTGACAGTTGTAATTATATTGTAATTATAAGTTTACAAGAACTGTCCTCACAGAACTGGAATTTTATTTTTTACAAAGTTATACACACTGTTATGCTCAATACTCAGTCACGCTAACAAACTAACACTATGGCCGTAGGCCTACATCAAAGACTAGTCGACTACGCTAATGCAGTGTAGACTAAGCGTCTAGTTCCACTGTTTGCATAGGGCCTACAATCCTACATGAGAACCAGGTCTTCGGGGACTAAAGCAGCTGTCAAATCATATTCAATATTCAGAAGAGCCAGCGAAAAGGGCGTTCCTGTCCCATGCATGGTTGATCGCAGCCAGTTTCTTATGCGTCGTATCGCTGAATAACTTCTCTCAGCGGTTGATGAACCCACGGGCAACATTAGTGCTAACAGCACCATTCTGTTGTAACGAAACTAACGATGATAATAATAGACATCTTCGGTCAGTTCTTCTGAATTATATTAAAGGTAATTTCATTTTCCGTGCTTGAAAACGTTTTCATTTTTGGGGGGACAGAAGGGCTTAAGTCAAAACTTTGGGGGGACAGTCCCCCTCTGCCCCCCCCCCCATTATTTACGCCACTGCTTGCGGCTGCTATGCCTTGTCTACTTGGACCAGAGTCACATGTGCAGACAGGATCTGGTAGAGATGGGATGGCTATTCCATGAGATTTGCACTATACCTTAATAACGCATGGTCAAGTCTGTGGATTCATGGGGGGCTTAGCCCCCCTAGCCCCTGATAAACTCCGCCCATGGCTATAGGCATGGACGCCTGTAAATAGCGTCCTTGCATAACAACAATACTGATAATACTGATGACGTATTTATAATAAACAAAGCCTTCTTGCGATGACGTCATCTCCTTGCGATGACGTCATCTCTTCATCGATTGTTTCATGTCTATAGGAAAGGAGTCGAGATTCATTTAGAAATTCGATACGAGGTTAAACAATTTGAACAGAAAATAATCGAAAATCGTCGCTTTGAAGAAGTAACAATTAGAAATTCAACGAAGTCAGTTGAAGAAGACACTAAACGAACAAGAATCGTATTATGTGCGACACGCAATTGCCGTTTCGAACAGAAAATCATCAAAAATGTCAACAAGAGAGGTTGAAATTCGAAGTTTCGTTGAAATAACTACATTTTTGAAGACGCAAACCGACCAGCAATCGAATGATCAACAAGAATGGCATTTCAAACAGTCGAACTGTCCATCAGAAAAGAGTTCAAACAGACAGAAAGATATCTGGACCATTGTTTGCAGGCGACATTCACTTAAGGTAAGTCTCACATGAACAATGTTTTACAGTCACTGTGCTTAACATGAACAATGTTTTACAGTCACTGTGCTTAACATGAACAATGTTTTACAGTCACTGTGCTTAACATGAACAATGTTTTACAGTCACTGTGCTTAACATGAACAATGTTTTACAGTCACTGTGCTTAACATGAACAATGTTTTACAGTCACTGTGCTTAACCTCTGTGGCCTATGTATGGATCAATCTGATTACGGTTTGGTTTTTGTGCGCCATCGGCTGATGTCTCGTGCGTTAGACACTGCTGTGATACAGTTACTAATTAGCCTACAATTACTAAATTGATTCCAATGTCTTAAAATCTTGGAACAAATATACATTCTTGGTAATGTTGCACCATCTTTTCTCATTGGTCATTTTCTTATTTTTTAAATTATGTGTTTTCTTTCTCTTTAGTTTAAAAGTTTATCTCGCCTTAAGTTCCAACTCAGCTATAATGAGTACACTGACCGTACACTATCTGTGGGAAGATCAGACAGCTACTGAGCCGACTGGCCGTCGGTCCACATAATTATGCATGCCGAAGCTAAGAAAAATTAATGAAGTCGCTAACACTCCTTCATATCCATAGCTATCTCTCAAGCTATCTCAAAGGACTGCTGTTCTTCGTATCCTCCTCCTTCATTATCTCTTACTCCTTCCCTTCTTCTTCTCTTCTCCTCCTCCTTCCTCCTCCTTCTTCTCCTAGTGCTCCTTCTCCCTCTTCTCCTTCTCTTCTCCGCCACCTCCTTCTTCTTCTCCTCCTTATCCTCCTCTGCTTCTTCCCCTCCCCCTCCTCTCCTCTTCCTCCTCTTCCTACTTCTACTTCTTTTTCTTCTCCTCTTCGTTTTTCTTTTTCTTCTTCTTCTAACCAAAACATTCTGCATATGCATCTTTGTCAGATGATGATCTCTCATCTAAGAAACGTTGATGTTCGTCAATGTCTTGTTAGTAGTGTGTAGACCATTGATTCTATATCAGTCGCTTCTGATTGGTCACGTAGCCACGCCCCCTGTTGTTCTAAGCCCCTCCCCTATTGTTCTAAGCCCCGCCTCCTTTTGTCTCTAGGCCTGCGCTGACACCTGCCATTCTTTTGTTCATGGGTCGGCACCTGCCATTCTTTTGTTCAAGGGTCCCCTATTGTTCTAAGCCCCGCCCCTTTGTTCCCCTAGTCTTTTGTTCATACATCAAAGAACAATGGACTTTTGTTACTGAGGCTGAATCATAAATCCATTATACCGGATCATAAAATCATAAACTCATTAAATCCACATACTATGAAAGGCCAACCATAAACTCATTAAATCCCCATACAATGAAAGGAATGTCATTAACCCATTATACTACATCATTAAATCGCCGTACTATGAAAGGGCACTCACAAACCCATTAAATCCCCGTACTATGAAAAGACTATCATAAACCAATTATATACCGTTGACTTTTAATTGCAGCATGTCTCATTATACCGAGTCATTAAATGCCATTACAAGGAGAGACCACTCACCAACTCATTAGACCGGGTCACGCAATATGAAAGGTCACTCACAAACCCAGTGTCATAAAATCTCCGTACTATGACATCATATCATATATATATATATATATATATATATATATACAATGTCCTTTATCAACTGCATAAAACTGGTTTAACAATTTAGAAGTTTGCATTCATAGCAAGAGCTGAATCTAAAATTTATATATTTATAATTTCAGAAAGTCGATAATTTTAATCTAAAGTATGACGTCACCGCCTGATGCAGAAGCAGCAATATAATCACTACTCATGTCCATACATGTAATTTTATATACATCGCTAAAAGCATTGACACAAGCATTCTATTGCAATACAAACAATTTCTCATAACATATTAGGAGCTAACGTAAACATTAGACAACATCGAACCTTTTCAAATGTGAATTCTTCCAGACATATCATCATCCCAATAGATTTGTACTTTTTATAAGTCTCTCAAATCAATCTTTCTTTTAACAGCGCCTGAGCTGAGAGTGCAGCTGATAAGGTCTCTTTAATATGAGCTATATAAATTCTCAGAATGAATATCTGTTATATTAGTATCAATAAATGTCTGATTAGAAATCCATAGCTATAGACAATTATATATATCAGCAATTTTTGTAAGTCTGTCTCGCATACCCACATGTTTCCCCAAACATCTCAGTTTATCAGCATTGGTAGTGGCAGACACCCAACCGGGTTGCGGGTTCGAATCCACCTCAAGCCGCCGCGTAGGGACCCTGGGCAAGTCCTTCACTCGCAATTGCTCATGCGCTTCGGCGTGAAACTCCGATTCAGCGTCCGCGCTGTAGTCGGGAGAGCCTCTGAGTAGAAATCTTGAAGGGGCGCTATAACAAGTGCTCATACTATAGAATATACTTACTTACTTTACATACATACATACATACATACTCGATGGTTCTAAACTGGATCGTTTTGATAACATATTGCCCTATCACATAGTTTATTATTTAAAGTTGGTAGAGGCCCATCTTATCAGTCTCTCTGCTCTATGTTAATCTGATCAGTGATCAGTGATGATCATCTCTTTGGGTAACTGGTGCCTTTGTGCAGATTAGCTAAGTGTTGTTTTTGGTGGCAAAGGTGTAACAATTAATAAGGCAATTAGGAATGTGAAAAGCAGTTTCGAAACCCGTTCAATGAAACCGAGATATTCAAAGTTAAACGTAAAATGTGTTCAAATTAGTGTTTTACTTCTCTATAGTTTCCAGGTGATACGCTGCTGTGCTGTAATAGTTTTTCAGCCATGTGATATGTTCATTGAGACGCTACAGTTACAGTGTTTCTTACCTTTCTTTAATTTTAGCCAACTCACAGTTCAGCTTCACATGTTCCGTCGCATTCTGCAGAAACTTCGTCAGGTGGTGGGTGATCTCTCATCTTCGAACCCAGTCCCATAAGCAGTCAGTTCGTGTTGTGCAACGTCGGAGAGTTTTCGTGAAGTTTTTCGGCTCAGGACACGTCGAGTAAGGTAGGATATGATCGTGTAATCAGCAAAGAAATGACATGCCTGTCTGAGACTTCGATGGACACTGTTTTTGCTCTTCTGGCGTAGGGTTAGAATCCACGTAGCTGAGGGCTGTCCTTAATAGATATGTCTAACATAATTATTAGTTACTTCCTCAGCTATAATAAATTTACTGACCGTAAATTGTCAGTGGGAAGGTCAGCCGGCGAGAGAAAGGAGTGACAACCGGATATCGAATGCCCGCGAACATGTCTCAGTGGCGTACAGTCGGCTTTTCATTTCGCTTGTGATGACGTTTGTAATAAGGCTTGGCGTTGTAATTGTAAATGTGACTGAACATTTATATAGCGCCGCTATCAGTGTGAAACATGAGGGACGCTATTTATGCTAGCCTATGTGATGATGGATGTCATTAAGACCTAAACTTTTACACCAGTTAAATAGCAGAACAATTGTATTGTATTGTATTTATAAATGTATAAAGCGCCTCTCACAGTGAACACCAATCAGAGGCGCTTCCAGTGCGAAAGACACCGAGCGTAGCACAGTAACACGAACAATGCACAGTAAAGTAGAAGGGTCACCAGCGGCAATCCGATGCGCACAAGTGGAATCAACCAACGGATTCTCATCAACAAAACACTAGATTACAGTATGTGTCGCTTAATATAGCGCCTTTGGTCTGCTACCTCACATGACTATTTAGCTCGTCTAATTGTTTAAGTCCGTTTTAAGATAATTTGAAAGTGTTTGCTGAAGAGGATTAAATGCAACAGCACGTACATACAGCGGAAGAGTGTTCCAAGAGGAAGATCCGAGACATGAGATGACACAGTCGACTCAAGTTAATGGACGGAAGCGCTGCACCTGCATGGCTTCACGAGCAGCTGAGCGCAACGATCGCTGACCTGCTTGAACTTACATGTATTTAGGCTATGTCAAGGCGTGCTGACAAATCCTTAATAGTGCAATAGTGCATCCATTAGGCCTACATGTAGCTTAACCCCTTTTATAATGACAAGCTGTAATAAATAGTCGCTATGTCACGGTAACGTAAAGTGTCCATTTATATTGCATGAATTTTACAAAAAATCAACGTCCTTGCGACAAAAGGAAACCAAACAAGGCTCCATCGCAGGGGAATCTTGTACTTTATTCTTTTCTGTAATGATACTGCAACCTGTCATAACGTGTAATAATATTAATCTTCGTGGGTTTCCTGTGTTTCTTTAGGTACCGGTGCGGCGACTGAGGTGAAATGGGATGGGTGTGACGAGATTGAGGCGAGAAGGGATGGGGTGACGAGTGACGAGACGAGACTGAGGCGAGATTGATGGGTGTGACGAGATTGAGGCGAGATTGATAGGTGTGACGAGACTGAGGCGAGATTGATGGTAGTGGTGATTGCTCTGTGGCTCTGTCTTGTTTCGTTGTTATGTATTAGGAGTTTATTTGTTGTCGTCCTGGCGGGCCTCTGGCGTGGCGTAAAAACCCGTAAGCTCATTATGGCAGGGTGGGCCCCTGGCGTGGTCTAATACCCCGCAAGCCCCTTTATTATTACTTTTGAATTTGTTTTTTATTTTCTTAATTTTGTATTGTCTTGCCGATGAGCCGAGGGATGAGAATGAGGATGAGAGTGGGGGTTAGGTTAGAAGAAAGACGGGGCAGAGGGATGAGAATGAGGATGAGAGAGGGGGCTAGGTTAGAAGAAAGACGGGGCAGAGGGATTAGAATGAGGATGAGAGGGAATCGAGGCATGGCAACCAACCACAGTAGAATCCGACAGAAAATCTACTTTATGAAGATAAAGATCACCCGAAGGTAAATCGGAAGTTTATTGTATGCAAGAGCTGATGAGATCAAATGCTAATTATTTTATTATTCTAGTCTAGTAGGTATACACTGATATGAACTTTGAGATGGACTCATACGAAATGCTCTGTCCCTCTGTCTGTGTGTGTCTGTCTGTCTATGTGTTTCCTTAGTTTCTGTCTCTGTCTCTGTCTGTCTGTCTGTCTCTGTCTCTGTCTGTTTCTCTCTCTTTCTCTCTCTCTGTCTCTTGTCTCTCTCTCTGTCTCTCTCTCTGTCTCTGTCTCTGTCTCTGTCTCTGTCTCTCTCTCTCTCTCTCTCTCTCTCTCTCTCTCTCTCTCTCTCTCTCTCTCTCTCTCTCTCTCAAATTGCCTGTAATCAAAGTATTGACGTCTAGCACGCTAATCTAATATTATTCATTCATTCATTCATTTATTCTCTGTCTCCTTGTCTGACTCTGTCACTGTCTCTCCCAGTCTCTGTCTTCTGTCACTCTGTATCTCTCTTTCTCTCGACATAATATATATGTAAGGCTGAGATACGTGTAACCGTGGTCACTGGTCCATTTAGCAAGGCTATACTAGACGGTCTTTCGGTTTGTCGGCAGTCCATTTAGTACTGTTCAGTAGAGGAGCGGCAGAAACAGGAATGAAGAGAGGATTTCTCCAGAAGGCACATGCTTTGTCACATTAGGGAGCAGATGTTCTGCGAGTAATAGGTAAGTTTGCAACAAAGAGGAATGTGTCATTCGACTAACTTCTACACTTTTTTGCAGTGATCTGCAACGAAAAGAAGATGACGACGATCAGACAAGTGCAATCATCCAATCGAGGTGTGAATGGCCAACTTCATTTTCTCAGCATCGGCATATGTGGAAAACGCTTCAGCCAAACAGTTGACACTTTTAATCGACCCGTCCGACCTAAAGATACACTATCAAAATAAGATGGAAAAAGATGATGATCTGTTCTGAGTAATTCTTGAACTATAGAGTGGACTTTTGAGATGGCTTCAGGAAAAATTCGACTACTTGATGTAGACTATACATGAATCAACGTTCTTTGTCCAAATATCGACCATTATTGAATTGCTGTGTTGTTCGTTATAAAATTACAGTCTCTTTCCTAAATGTCACAGGTTGATATCGGCCGTTATATATCCAGCAGAAAGAGCGGTACCTTCTTGGTTGCGCCCCATCCTACTTGTCTGTTCTTTGTCGACCTGTCTCTGACCTCGCAGCCCGTCAAACTCGGCGTTCTTCAGCAAGGGTGAGCTTTTGATCCCGCAAGCTCACACTTCTATTAGACAGCGTCGAGCCTTTTCAATTGTCCGCATATAAGGGACTTAGGTACATGAGGTCCCAAGACATTATGAGGTCTCTAGGCATGTGATGACCCTACGTGCAATGTATTACGGAGTCGTCCATTGAGGACGTCCACAAAATATGAACCATACATTCATTCATTCATTCCAGATATTTATATAGCGCCCCTACAAGATTTCCCATTCAGAGGCGCTCCCCGACTACTGCGCGGACGCTGAATCGGAGTTTCACGCCGAAGCGCATGAGCAATTGCGAGTGAAGGACTTGCCCAGGGTCCCTGCGCGGCGGCTTGAGGTGGATTCGAACCCGCAACTCTCCGGCTGCAAGGCACCGAACATACCCCTACACCACCGCGCCCCACAATCCCTCGCCCTTTTCTTTGTCTACATTTGCCCGATTTTAATTATCTTGCCACCCATTTTACGAATGTCCGCACTCCAACGGAATATTAAGGTTTATGGAAACCTGATGATCCTGCAGGATTGGTGACTCTGATACTGTCGCTTCCAGCAAATAAACTCTCAATTGGATACTACACATAAGAGACTCTGATGTCTGATTGAAGGCACAGTCGCTATTCAGAATAACCTTATATACCAAACCTGCTTCATGCACGTTCGTGACCTACGCTGCCTCAGTCTCGTCACACCTATCAATCTCGCCTTAATTTCGTCACACCCATCAATCTCGCCTTAGTCTCGTCACACCCATCCCTTCTCGCCTCAATCTCGTCACACCCATCCCATTTCACCTCAGTCGCCGCACCGGTACCTAAAGAAACACAGGAAACCCACGAAGATTAATATTATTACACGTTATGACAGGTTGCAGTATCATTACAGAAAAGAATAAAGTACAAGATTCCCCTGCGATGGAGCCTTGTTTGGTTTCCTTTTGTCGCAAGGACGTTGATTTTTACCGTGTAGCGAAATTCATGCAATATAAATGGACACTTTACGTTACCGTGACATAGCGACTATTTATTACAGCTTGTCATTATAAAAGGGGTTAGTTTTAGTTCTTCCTTTTCTTCCCTCCTCCTCCATTTCCTTGCATAATTCATTTAAATTACTGCCAGTAAATAATCTATACAATTATACATATACGATTAACCCATATGAATACATTTAAAATGTAGGTAATTCCAGCTATAAAGTCAGTGTTTATAGTAAACATAGGATACATATATCATGCAGTTATGACTACCAAATTATTACAATTCATCAATGCCAAGAAATTATAATCATGCACAGGTAATTCACTTTAGAAGTCAGTACAAACACAATTGTACTAATTAATTAGTAAATTCTGTATTGTATATCTAATGATTGATTACTTTATTTTATCATCGTGTGCATTGCTTATGTATTACCTGTGTTTCACTGGTAATCCTAGAAGTCTGACGATTCTGTAAATAAAGAAGAAGGCAAACTTCCAACAGTATAATTATGATTAAAGACAGTAAAGAAAGTAAATGTTCAGTCATATTCATAAGATCTTTGTATTTTCAGGGCTGTTCAAAAATAACTTAGTATTTAGTAACCATAATTATATACCACAAATTATTACTACATGAAACTTCACCTTGAGAGATGCCACGCATTTTTATAATTATAATTATGCACAGGAAATTCACTTTAGAAGTTAGTAAAAATGCAATTGTAATAATTAATTAGTAAATTAATTAGCAATTAAGAAACTCTGACTGCTAAATTTGGCATATGTCCCCTTCAGTGGCAAAATAGTAGTGTTGATGGCTTATAGCTTACAGACCTACAGGCTATGCACTGCCGAAAGTTATACTATTTTGACTGTGTGCCTTAATGACAGATTCACTACAGACTTTACTCATGACTTTAATTATTGCAGGCTGTCTGTTCTGTTAGTAGTCAAGATTTATGTCTTCTGTCATTTGTGCTCGTGTGAATTGTTTAATCGTCATAACATGTAAATGTACAGCGCAGTGTGTTTGTCAGGCGCTTCATTAAAGAAAAGATATTATATTATTATTATGAATACAAACCCCGTGCCCATGACCAAGTAATCCCCCAGCCGACAGCCTGATGCACAAAACATTTATTGTTAGGATGCTATATACTTTATAATACTGTTTGAATAGTATATGTCTGCACATCAAAGTGTGATTAGACTATGGTTAATAAAGACTACACTTACTTAGTTACAAAACCAAAGCGCGTCATTTAGTTTCTAAAAGAGTCAGACAATGATCACCTACCAGAAACACAAAACCAAACTTTCTTGCAGCCAAGACAAGAGCTCCTTCATCAGGCGACTGGGCCTGGTACATCAGCTTACCTACAGTGGCACACAAAATCCTTCAGTTATTTAATTTTGGCTTTAGAAGTTTATAAGTTCATTACAATGCTCTACCTACCATGGATCCCATAAGTGTTATAATTAGGTTTACATGTATGGATTGAAAAAACAGAAATCATACATTTGTGAATTTTGGAGAGGGGGATAGTGCTTGAAGAACAATTAGATCTTGAAAGACATGGTTCGAAACAGTAGCCCCTTAGGTCGACTCAGCCTTCCACTGCCTAGGGGCAGCTGTAAAATGAGTGGGCGCCTAACAGGCTGCCAAAACATGTGTTAAATAAAATCATGAAATTTGTACCGTCATGTAAGAAGCACCTTTTAGATCTGCTACATAGCTGTGTTACGGCACCTTTGTGATGTTCTTAAAACATGCTATGCAAGTGTTCACAAATGTTTACAAACGTATACATACACAAAGCGGCTCATTTGTGTTTATAGCAAACTGTCAGAGCTCTACATGTAAATAATATTTCTACATGTCACATTTAATAGCTGCATAAGCCTCACCGCAAGTGTTATAATATACATACATACGTACATATATACAAATGTATACATTCACAAAGTGGCTCAATTGTTGCTTAGAGCAAATTGTTAGCTAAACGTAAATAAGTTTTTTAAACTAAGTATTCTACATGTTCACATTTAATAGCTGCATGAGCCTCACCGTCTCTTTCTTCTGGCATGACTGTGTGGCAGAGCGCGAGGAGACGAAAGAACTGGCAGACAGAGTGGTCCTTGTCTTCAATCAGTTGCATCAGTTCAGGATCCACCAACTGACAAGTACTCTCTAGGCCATTCTCCTCTTCTAGATCTTTCTCAGAGGCGTTTTCTGGCTGCTCAATGAATATCGTCAAATATTCATTCATTCATTCATTTCAGGAATTTATATAGCGCCCCTTCAAGAAGCCTACTCAGAGGCGCTCCCAGTCCAACCACGGTGATACAAGTAAGTCTTAAGGAGCCTGTAGAACGTAGATGAATTATCCCTAGGTAACAGGCGTATCTCCAAATATCATACAAACAAATAATGAACAAATCATATTTTAACTCAATTGGACTTTGACAATCCTTCAATACAGTCACTTTTAGCAGCACCAGTAAAACCAATAAAACAACCAGTGAAACCTAGCCATTTCAGAACAATAATAATAATAATCCTCGTCTATAATTTCAAACTGACACTCCGCAGTATTACAATTCATAGTATGAACGAATGATCACAAGTTATTACCGGAGTCGAATTTAACTGCCTGCCATGCAAGGCATCCCATCACGTCCTACTGCTCATTTTACCAACGCCATCTGGCGAATGAAAGGCTGAGTTGACCTTTGGGAGGGTAGCGGGAAGCGATCCCACGTCCGTGCTGATCTCCTGCTCTTCGTGTCGGAGTGTAACCACTACCCTAAACCCCCCTCTAATTTTTGTATTCCTGGCGGATCATTTGTACCATAATTATGTAAAATAATAATGATAATAATAATAATAATCTCGACTAATAGGAGATGTTAAAATTGTCAAAAATAATAATGACAGCAATGTATATGATGGCAAAAATAAAAATAATAAACACAACAAAAGAGTTAGGTGAAGGTCTTTAAATAATAGTGTTACAAAACAGACTGGTATTACTGATGTGATTCAGTAAAAGGAAAATATTTTAAGGGAGAATAGAAATTGACATGACCTGACCTTGATCGTATCAGTAGAACTCTGATCTTGTCCGTAACTGTGACCATTAATCGAACATTTCTTAAAGTCCATCACATTCTACAAATACATTGTCTATAAAAATATCGTCAGCCGAATCATTTAGTTACATAAGTCACATTTTGCAAATTCTGTAGTAGTAGCCTGACTGCCTTGTAATAAAGTATAATCATACTTCAGAAATGTGATGTAATATTTTCAGAAATGCTTCAGTAATACTTTCCGTTAATGATCATATTTCAGAAATGTCATGTAATTTCAGTGTATGATAATATTTCAAACATGAAATACAATGCAACGCCAGAAATGTAAAAAGTATTATTAGACTATATATAGTAAATTATAGCAAAAGAAAGTATAATGCCATTTATACAGTCCAATTACATGTTTAAAATTATTCACTCAGCGACTACAGCAAATTCTCAAACAAACTATTCTTTCAACAGAGTAAAAAAACTTTCAGACTGCTGGTTTAGCAAAATCACAACACACGACAAACACAATTTCAAATCAAATCACATTAACTCAGTGATTGTTTTAGTAACATTTGTTATTAGGATGGTTTACTCTTGACCAAAACACAGTTTGAAAACAATAGAAATTAAAATGTAACAGTAGAGATCATAGGCCATTGTAGAATGTAAACCAGAATGCAGTTAGCAATTGGTGCAATGAAGGATATACTTACTAACTCACTTATAATATAATTTTGAATTTATTTAGCACCAGTATCAGATCAACAGAATGAGAGCCTTATGATTCCTTGCCTTTGTTAGGGTCCCTGTTTTGTCAGAAAATATGTAATGAATTTGTCCAAGTTCTTCGTTAAGTAGGGTTGTCCGTGCTTTAGCCGGCATATCAGTCGGTTGATGGTACATCTTGTTGTCCCAGTTGATCCACCAACTGTGCGCAAAGCGAATCATTTCAACACTGCAAATGCAACACGAGGAGCAGAACAAAAATTACCAACCACTTTCGGATTCTGAAAGGCACGTTTGACTATAGAGAGATCAGTGCACACTGGATGATTCTGGTGATACTAAATTCAAAAGCAATCTAAATTTAATATAATCTGTACCTAATCTAATCTAATCTAATCTAATCTAATCTAATCCATTCGAATGACTTCTATAGTGCCATTACCACAATGCCCACGCATCAACCGATGGTTGCCTCAAGGGAAACTATTAGTCAAATGTTTTATTTATTGGAGATTAATTACAAAATGTAAATGATTTGGAAGTTAATTACAAGATTAAATTTACATGGCTTATTTAATAATAAACAGTTTATCAAATCTTAAGTTCTCTGTTTGAACAGTTATGTGCCTGCATTCTCATGAAATAAAAACAACTAAGGGGAACATTACACAGAGAAATGACTTGATGTTAAAGGGTTAGACCTGACATAGAGGGATATCGGTACAGCTGTGTTGATGACGATAACATAGGACAGGAATACGAGGGCAGAAATGACGGCTGGACCCCGAATGCCATCATCAGAGGATTCTCTGCGATACTGTTGACCCGGGACAAAGTCTTCCCATGGAAGATACACCTGGAATTTCACTCCCGTTATCGACTCCCAGAAGCAGCAACCAACCGCACACAGTGTACAGATGACAAACATAAAGCCAAATATCTAAAACGTCAAAAGTAATCTGTAATAATTAAAATGAGAATGCCATTGTGGAATTTACCATTTGATACAGTTTGATAGCAAATTTTATTATAATGAGCAGTTCAGGTAGTTTATTGCACAGAATCATTCAGTAAAAATGTTTGTAAATGATTTATTGATAATATTTATACGCCTATTATAAGTTATATTTATCTATAGGCCTACCACAACTGCAGAAATGAAGTGTCGCATTTAGGGAATGCACATTAAAAGGTTCTTGGAACAACCAAGGGTAGGCTATGAAAGGTCTGAGAAAGACAGACTGAGGTGATTTTATTTTGTCTGTATCAGTGACTTGAATAACTGCAAGTTAACTCTGAAAATCTTACACGAGTGAACCAGTTTCAGACACACACAGTTTAGCTATCTTCTGTTCTTAATTACCCTACTAGAAGTTCATGGGCACTAAATGGGACCTACAAGGGCTCCACCGTACGGGTCCCAAAGTCGGAATATGGGTCCTACATGGGCTCCATGTGGGCATGCTGGCAGAGTAGTTTATAAGGAGGTAGCTTCTCACTACCTTCCAGTGGTGAACATTAAGTAAAGTAACACGAAGCAGTTATCAGTTAAAATGAAGAAAATATGTGGTGACCAATACTTGCTTGGGGAGATGGCTGAATGGCAAACACACTGGCACGAAGATCAGGACGTGGGTTCGATACCCGCCAGCCCCATAAGGTGGACTCTGCCTTCCACTTCCTAGGGGCGACTGTAAAATGAGTAGGACAGATGGGCGCGTTGCAGGTTGCCATACAGTTAGATTCGACTCCTGTTAAACTTGTTATCATCTGTTACTACTATATTACGTAATCTTACAGCATACTTGTCAGTTTGAATTAATAAACGAACACTATTATTATTATTGGTAACATTACCCCTAGTATGAGCACGTTGAGCAGGCGATCAATGCTCGTCCTCTTAAAGCTCGTGTGGCCACTGTTCTGCATTAGCTTGGTGTCCTTGCCAGCATAGACAACCAGACCGTAACACCATTTGGTGTTGCGAAAGACACAACCGCGCAATAGCAGCTGGCTGTTGGTCAGCGAGTACGTCATATGCTTCCAACGAAGTACGCCGACAAAACGATTCAGGTTGTTATTTGGTGGCTCACATTCGATCTCACCTGTCTCAGTCAACCAAAACATCAAACAATTGTATAGCAATCTACATATCATTTTCAAACAGCCTTCCATGCAATTTGCAACATCAGCTTCCACTCCTTTGGGTGGGTGGGGGGTAGATGAATGGTAACATCACTGGTGTGAAGAGCAGAATATCAAGTAGGAAGCAGGATCTATTCCTGCTACCCTTCCAAAGGTCGACTCAACCTTTCATTCGCCAGGAGGCGTCAGTAAAATTAGTAGGTTGTGATGGACGCCCTGCATGACTGCCATAGCTAAAATCGACTCCTGTAATAACTTGTAATCATCCGTTCATACTATGACTTGTAATCATACAAGTCAGTTTAAATTAATAAAGAATATTATTATTACTATTTTCTAATAATCTATTTCATAATTAGTTTCACAAGTGGCAGAAGGTCATGCTATTCAATCGTGGTTTTGTAGTGAAGGCGGGAACATCTCTGACGAGTTTCCTTATCGAGGTGCTACATAAATGAAAACTTACAATTACAATAGCAAATACTCGGTCTAATTATGATCTAGACTCCATACTTCACGTTAACCATAGAAGCAGCCATAATATTTAACACAACTGTATTTGATATTGCCCTTCTTCCAAAGTTCAGAAGTGCACACGACAGAGCCTCGATGGCGCAGATGCAATTATATTGCAGAGCAATTGTGCGTGAAGGACTTGCTCAGTCCCGACACAGTAACCACCTCAGACGAAGATCAAACCCGTACTCTCCGGGTTACAGGCCGACGGCAATAAGCTCTAACCAATCAGCCAATGAGCTGCTGATACGACTTCAATTTTGTTAACCTCGGCAAATGAGGTGGCCATGCAGTCCTCTCCCTCACAGTCTGATCTCTCCACCGACAGTATACTACTTATTTGAATCCCCAGACTCTTGTTTAACAGTCCAGCAAACCAGCATTCTAACCACAACACTATCATGCACCTGGCAAAAAACTGAAATACCTTAACTAACAATCACCATAGGCATAGCTACATGGAGGCACGAGGAGGCAGTTGCCTCTTGCTTTTTTTATATACTGGAACTTCAATTGACCAATGACCACAATGACCAGGATTTTGCCAATGGTCTGTGAAGTTGCCTCCTCTTGAATTTAAGTCTCGCTACGCTCCTGACAATCACACAATATCCACAGTGATCAAACTAAAACTGTTCTTACCATCAAAATCACTCAGTTCGTGGATGTTATCCCTAAGAGATGCTGTGCTCGGAAGCGAGTTACGAACTTTGAGATTTGTCTCACTATCAAGCAACAAAGACAAATTAAAATTATGCAGTATTTTCAGGAGGTTCTTAACATGAGCTATACCAAAGGAGGATTTAACAGCCCAGGCCAAGTTAAGAAGGTAATTTATTGTACAGAATTACTCAGTAAAAATGTTTGCAAATGATTTACTGATAATATTTATAAGTCTATTATAAGTACATGTAATATTTATTTACAAGCCTACCACAACTGCATAAATTAAATGTGGCATGTAGGAATACACATTTAAAAGGTTCTTGAACAACCAAGGGTGTTTGAGGTCTGAGAAAGACTGATTTATCTTTGCCACTCCTAATATTTGTTCCAAAATTTTAACTTTAGCTAACATCATAATTATTTTTATTTACTGTTGTCTGTTTCAAGTATAAGTTGACTGCCAATTTAATGCTACATTTAAATAAGCCAACTGTAGGACATGGCTACCCTTTGGAAAATCCCTGACTTGACGCAGATGTTGAATAAGCTGGTGCCCTTCGCTTTGCGCTTGGCTTTCAAGTGGCGCTTTAGAAGTTTGGAATTCATGATTACGATTTGTTATAATATTACGTAAGTCCCTATATCTGTACTGAGCTATGAAACTGTCAAGATAGGGAATGAAATGAACTAAAGGATATACTGACAGAAATATATAGAATCTTGCAAATATTTTGCTTTATATCGAGAATTAAGTAAGACTGGATTAAGTGAAGGGCTGCAGATTTTCGCAGAATCAAAGAAGCCCAAATAACGAATGAATATACACGCCATTTAATTCTTTTCTTTCACCTATACATATACACATACATCTGTTGTACAGCAAACTGAACAGTCAACTTATACTGCCAAGTTTTATACATTTCTTACATATAGCTTCTTTAATTGATATATACATTCATCTACTTTTAGGAATACAAGTAACAACCCACCCATCAAGTTCCGCAGTTTCAATGAAACACAGATTTGTCTGTTCATTTGTTGTGAGCAGCAACAGGTCAGCCTAAACGAAAGCAAGAATATAATTCTTAGCACAAATTTATATTACTATAGTAATATTATAGTAATGTACTACTGTGAACATGTACTACTGTGAACATTATAATGTGTTTTGTTTTGATTTTGTTTGTTTGTTTGTTTTAAATCTTGTACTGCAATGTTTTGTTATTTAGTTGTTTGGCTATGATGTAGCCCTAAAATTGTTATTTAAGTTGAATTTTCTATAACTATATGATCATAAAAATCGTCTTGCCATCAGTAAATGTAATATGGAAAAGGGGCAACCCTGCAATAGGCATACTTGTCAGCTACTCCTTGCGAACCACGTCCAACAACTGAAGCAACGTCAACAGGCAGATTGGAAGAGGAAAGAAAGCAGCTTGCGACTCTTGAAATCTCGTTTGCAGCAAAAGATGATGTCTCTCTGCGCAGTCTGTCTGAGATCCGTGAAAAAATACTAAACGCTGAGTTCCGTGAAAAAATACTAAACGAAGCTACGATTCCTGGAAGCTTCCAAATAACAATTTTGGATGGGCCAGCACCGCTGATTTCCTGGGGAACGGACATTATCCCCCGGACATAATCCCCCGGACATAATCCTCCCGGACAAAATCCCCAAGCTAGGACATAATCCCCCCCATGGCAGGCTACGATACAATTGTATAATATTTGAAAAGTTTAGTATACTAGTCTGTCCAAAATTTTTACCAGCAGCAGCAAAATGTTGAAAATAATTGTTGGCCTAAATGGAATTTTGATTGTTTGATAAAACTATTTCTAACTAATAAAATATAAAATTGTTTCAGTAAATAGAACTGAACGATATTAACACGTCTTAACTTTAAACCTAAATGACACTAACAAGTCTTCACTTTATTTCTGAACTTCGTCGCATGAGAAGTAGACTGTTCTATGCGCACTTTTGGTGAAACGGAGAAAATCGAAAAAAAGAAAGTTTAGTGACTTAGAATTTAGTACTGAAAACTCTTTGGTGGGACAAAATAGAGAAAGAATGTTTAGAAAACATTTATGTGGACATCGGCAATTTTAAGCAATCACGACGATTGAAGCCTCTTGCATAAGAAAACATAATTTGAAGGCAACTTTTGGAATTTGTTCAAATAGAACAAAATATTACAGAAATAGCTCTATACAATTAAATCTTATGATGATTCGTCATTACATGGAACATTATAATTATTAGCGAAATGAATTATGACTGTCGCTGTAATTATTTATAAAAGTACATTATATAATAATTCTAGAGAAAAAGCTATTTTTGTAATATCATTTTTAACTGTGATACTTACTATCGTTGTATAGGCCCTATATGTGCATTATTTTCGAATTAGTCTCTCCATTTTGTCTCTTTATGTAATATTTTTTGATTATCCTTCTGTAACGGAACACGCTTACTATTATAATGTTCTATATGCATGTGCGAATCACAGTGTGCCGTTCAGACCACGTGACCGTAATAGAACAAGATAATCCTGAACCATGTGTATTATAATCAAGAAACATCGTGTTCTGTAATATCCACGTGATAAAATCTCTGAAATATAATTGGTTGTGGTTCACATAGAATATTATAATGCCTATCAGTGGGTAAGAATATGCAAATAGAATAAAATACTTCTGTTCTTTTCACAGCAAAGGCACCATTTCAACAAGCGCCATTTTGCACGCAGATAGAACAAATTACCCTGAATCGGACAGTGTGTCTAACTCCAATGTAAACAAAACTGCAGATAGAACACTATAATTCTCATGCGACGACTTGACATTAACAAGTCTTAACTATCGAACTGAATGACACTAACAAGTCTTAAGTTTAGGCCTACACCTAAATGACATAGCGAATAAACAGAGGGCAATTAAGGTTTATCAATGACATGCAGAAATAGGCTAATTGCACAGAGGGGGGATTTTGTCCGGGGGGATTATGTCCTACGCAAAATCGGGGGAATTTTGTCCGGATGGCTTTGTCCGGGGGACTATGTCCGGGGGATTATGTCCAGGGGGATAATGTCCTACGCTCGATTTCCAGTCACTAATCAGGAAGTTGTGGAATGTGATGAATGTTAAATCCCTTTTCAAAGGCTTACATAAAAGGGATATTTCAATGGACCCAGTTAGATCATCAGCTGACTGGAAGCTACAATACCTGCGCGATTTTGCTGAATTTCTTTACAGATGGGAGAGTTCAAAGTTACCAGGGTTGACAAAAGAAACGTTTCTGGCACTGCGACATACTTGCAAGTCACTTGCTGACTGCGCAAGTCATTTGCTTGATCACTTGGGATTCAGTTATGTCTTGTTAGGGAACTTGCAGTTTGATGCCATTGAGTCTCGGTTCGGATGGTTGCATCATCTTCTATATCAGTGGTGCCATTTCAAGATCTACTGTGAGAGCAACTAAGTAATTATTGCAAAGAATCTTTGATAAGTGAAGACAACCCAGACCATGCAGAAATTGAAGACCCAACACAGAGAGAAGCTGCAGAATTTCCTAACGGAATCAACCGAGGAGGCCTTCTGAAGCCCACTAACTTTACATTCATGTTGGCCATGCATTGTTGGCGAGTATTTGAAGAGCTACGCTGCAATGCACATCTCATGGCACAATTCCTAAACTCTTCAGCTCAACGATCACTATTCCTTAAACTGATGGATCGGGCAACATACAATGAACGGTTTATTCATCTGTTGTTTGGAGCCGACTTATGTTCCAGTGGTCACAATTTGAAGGAACAAATCATTGGCAGATTCTTCAACTGTATGGCAAAAAACCTTGTAAAGGATCTTACCATCAGAGCCAATCGCAAACATGAACTCGAGGCAAAGAGAAGAAAAATCGCCAAGCTGTCGAGTGCACCTCGTTGAAGTCTAGCTGATATGGTCTCTGCCTACAGTGATGTCTGTGATGACATCTTCTTACACAAGACAAGTAATTTATGTGCCTAAATTTCTGTGTCACCTCTTTTTCTCTTCTGCTTTTTCTATTCTTACTCTTGTGAGTTTACACATACATTAAAATAGGGTTTGGGCATATCTACACTTCATATGCTGTTGTTCTATGAGCCTTAGCACTTTTGAAAGGCGCTATATAAATGTCGATTTTATATTAAGGCATGCATTTTCATCATGCTTCCTAATACATTATTTAAAAGTTATAATATTATGGCCTTAGAACTGATAATTCAAGCCTTGCTCTGCAGTGTTATCATTGCTGCAGTCAGCCCCCAGCTGTTGAGGGCTGGTAAGAGTTAATCCTCCATGTATTAAGGCCTCCATGTATAGGCCTACCTAGCTTAGGCTGTAGGCCGCTGCGTGACTTGGCCTAAAATCCCGCTGCACCAACATACGCCGTGAATAAGGAGAATGGTACAAGTACGTCAGCAGTGTGTCACATACCTCACAGTACTGTTGTGTCATTGAGGTCAATTGACATTTATAATTCTCATTCCATTGTGTACATGAAGTCTCACAAAACTGCACTAAAAACAGGAGAATTCAAAACTGCAAAACTGGATAATTCAATGGCAAAGGCGAATCTCTCAATTATATTGGGATGGTAAATATTATACAGGAAACATGGGTACTTTACTTGTATACTATTCTCTTGTTCAGTGTCACAGCTGCTGAACCAAACTAGACTTGTCCGGATGAAACAAAACTGATTATTTTTTATGGTGACATTGCATTACCTGTCATGTTTTTGTCTCGATGAAATGAAAAAGACTATTTGTTGCTTTGCATTACTTGTCATTTTTTCTGCACAACACTTTGATAAGGTAATCGTGAAAGTAAAGAAGGCAAGAGTTAGCCTACCAGTGTTAACAAACCATAGAGCAACTTTCGCAGAAAGAATTACAAACGTCTTAAAACATTATCACAATCAACATAGAATATTGCGCCAACAACAAAAACATTCTCAGATTCTTTTATAACCGCAAGATAAGTCATCATAACAGAAAAAGATAGCGGAGACAGAAAGGAGTAGAAATCTATTGATTGTCTTACACAGACAATAGATGTGATTGGCAAATATGGCACAACAGATGTCAATCTAAAGGAAGAGAGTCTTTTTAAAAGATCATCATCATCATCATCATCATCATCACCATCATCATCATCATCATCATCATCATCATCATCATCATCATCATCATCCTCAACATCATCATCATCAGTGGTGTGTCATTGCCGGAGCATTACTATTTCCACAACTTTTGTCCTGTTCTTGGGCTCATCTCCATACTGTATGTAGCCCAACGGTTGAGTATCTGCCTACACTAAGAGCAGCTGGCCATCATCACTTTTAATGGACTCAAAATGTGAGGCATGCAACATGACTTGTAGTATCTTGAAGTTGGAGAAGGTGTCCTTGAGCTGGCCCTGATGAAGTGCAGTTTTCGCCTCTGTTGCATTATCTGCATTATCTTCTGCCCTTTGTTAGCGGTCAAGTCTCGAGGAGGTTCTGCACTTCTGTTGCAAGCATTTATAGTCATCTGTCTTCATGTCCAGTCTGGCCAGTTTTTCTTTTGGATCAGTCCCAGGTGTCACAGCTTTCCTTAATGCTGTTCATGCTCACGAGTTTTTCAGGTTTGGGGGACTAAATCTAAAAAAATTTCCGGATGACCTTTTTTTTTTTTTGCTTTTACACTTAAATACTTCGGCAAAACTGCTCGAAACTATCATGTCCGTCACTAATCGAAGAACAATTAGCAGTAGTTAGTACGGATATTGTGTTTTGAGTCACAAATTTTTTTAAATTTCGTCGCACATCTCAAAGTCGGGACATTTGGCTGTCCCGACTAGGTCAAGTCGGGACACGGGACATTTGCCTCGAAATCGGGACTGTCCCGACAAAGTCGGGACGGGTGGCAACCCTATTTGGATCAGTCCCAGGTGTCACAGCTTTCCTTAATGCTGTTATTCATTCCAGGTGCTCCTTGGCAGTATGCTGCATGCACGAAGTCGTCGAGGACGGTCTCCGTATTGAAGACTCTGAACACTTTAATGACAAACTGCATTGGTTTCCGAGTCACTTTACTACACGCTCGTTGTTAAAGTGTTAAAGGTAGATGGCAAGCCAGAAATTTTATTCACTCTGACTTACTCTGAAAGTCATGCTGTTACATTACATGAGACTCTTTATTCAATTAAAATATGTAATTAGGGCTGCCAATTTTTAAGTTTGCCAATCCGGGATGCCCGTATAGCCACTCGATATTCCATTACCAATTTACCCTGTCCACATCGCTCTATGTAACGAATGCTGCATCAGCCTAATGTAGGATCTACAGGCTACTGAAAATTGTCGTTAAAATTACAGTAAAATCATCAAAAGGTAAGTGGCCAATATATAAAATTAGAATCAACTTCAAGAGCAAAACGTCTATTAAATTCCAGTAACCTATCAGGCTTATGGGTGACAACAAGAACAACATTTGGTGAAGTGGATATTTACACCAAGTTCTGAGACAATTTGGGATCATTTGGGGACATGGGACGCACAAGGCCGATTACGGGACTATCCAGGCGAATCCGGAATAAGTTGGCAGCCCTGTGTTTAATCACTAGTCACTTGATGAGTTCAGACCACAATCAGTACACTATCACCATTTTCACAAAAAATCATCCTCATTTTGTCATCGTCATTGTAATCATAACTATCGTCATCATCACCATCACAATTCCTAATCCAAAATGAGTAACTGATATGTACACAACAATCAAAAAACCAAAACAGTTCAGCCTCTACACAAAAAACGGTTGTTTAAAGGCCTCATTTTTTCGTATCACCGTCGCCAGTTTTTCATTCTCTGGACTATACCCCGCATTTTTTCTCTGTAGGAACATATGTATTTCATGGAAAGTTGGTCGACTGGAGTCATCTTTAGCCCAACAGTGACACAGCAGGTCATAGATTTCACGAGGACATCGGGTCGGTTGTTCCAAAGGCCGCACTTCGATCGTGTTTTCACAGTAGATGTTGTGGCAGTTGTCGACGACCTCTTCGTCCGTTAGTCCATCGTAGGGCATCGTCTGAGCCAAGGTCAGAATCTCCCAGACTGTGACCCCAAACGACCAAATGTCACTCTTTGTTGTGAAGCTTCCCTGAAATACAGTGGAAATGTGAAATGATACTTTTGATCACATGGTCACTGTTTTCGAGTTTTATGGGACACAATTTCCACAGTAACTGGGTAAGGCAATTTTTATCTGTAGCAATAGCAGTTCTCATAGAGTTGAGGATGAAGGATCATTTAACTCAAGAGACAACACCTAACAACTTAACAACAGCCCAACAACTTGAGTTGGAATTAGCACAGACGGGTGAAAGCAAACCAATCGTAATCTGCCACCATATATGGCAATTCCATAACTAAACACCATACTGAATATCTAGACAATAAAATTGGCTGAATGATGCAGCTATTGCACGAGATGATTAATTCAACCCCTTACCAGAAGCTGTTATGCTATCATCAACAAGATCTCACTAGCAGAATGATTAGAATTGTAATTATGAATTTATATAATGCCACTTCAAGAGAAACACAGGAGCTAAGGGTCTGACAACATAATAAAATAGAATGGTTTTCAAGTGCTTATTAAATGGCAAAGAAAGAACAAAGATCAAGTCACAGGTTGTGGCAGCTCTTTCTAAAAAGATGACCGAACAACAGCAAAACTTCTATGCTAGACCACAGAAGACTGGGTTAGCAAAACAACCAAGTCACCTTAAACAGCAGACTGAAGACAAATCTGCAGCCTTAGATGGAAAAGACTGAGATAAGATGGAGCACAGCCTTCAAGACAATTATGGATAAAGCATTGAGATCTTAAACTCAATGTGTTTTGCATATTTAACCAGTGCAGTTCCTCTCACATAAAATTGCATATTGCAAACCTAAGTATGCCACGAATTAACCACAGTATTTAAAACAGATTGCAGCTGATAAATGCAAGAAAAAGTCAGACTTGCAGAGTGCACATGTGACATTACTACAGTCAATTATACTGGTGCACATGAAAGATATTCAAAAGCAGATTCTCTGGCCAAAGATGGGTAAACCACCTGGCCAGCTCAGCTACAAGGAATGGATGGATGGATGGATGGATGGATGGATGCATGGATGGATGGATGGATGGATGGATGGATGGATGGACGGATGGATAGATGGGTGGATGGATGGGGGGGATGGATGGATGGATGGATGGATGGATGGATGGATGGATGGATGGATGGATGGATGGATGGATGGATGGATGGATGGATGGATGGATGGATGGATGGATGGATGGATGGATGGATGGATGGATGGATGGATGGGTGGGTTGATGGATGGATGGATGGATGGCATTGATAACTGAATGGGCAAACAAATGACTACCTAAGCCGAGATATAACTAGCCAGCTGTCAACAATATAGCATATCTTAAGGTGGTATATAAATAGCCACATATATACATACATACATACATAAACATACACAAATACATGCATACATATATACATGCGCATATATATACATATGAACACAGTGTCTATTATCAGTTCAAGATGGAGCTCACCAGTGGCGACTCTTCTATTTATCTGAAGACTGTTCACTTATTGATAAACTTTTGTTCCTTGCAAAGTGCCACTTAAAAGCTAAACCCTGGGCACCAGCTTATTCACAAGTGCTGTGTCATGTCAGATGGACTGTCCAGAAATACCAAATAGGATCCAAGTCCAAGAACAGAGAAGCTGCTGAGGCGGGATTTGTTTAGAACAAAAGAGATTGGAAGATGGAGATGTGGAAGCATCAGGGAATGAATTCTTGAAGAAGGAAGAATATGACTTTGAGTGAAAGCCTGAGAGGTGATAGATAAAGGAGCTTGAGGCACATGATAGTGGGCGAGCAGTGATATTGGTGCAGGAGCTTAGAATGTGTGGAATGCAGAAGGTATCTACCTGTCACTGCAGTTCCCAGCTTTCAGCATTTATATGCTATAAAAGTCTACATGTATTTCCTATGCATACTTTGCATAGGCATTGTTGGGGTAATTATGATGGAGCTCACCAGTGGCGACTCTCTACTATCTTGTCAAGGGAAATTTGCACAAAATAAATTATTGTATATCTGGAGCAGTGCAGTGTTTAAAGGGGATTTTTCAGTCCTGTGTATTACTGGACCTTAGTAGAGAGAGTTTCTTACCATCAATCATCTGATTATGAACATGTATGCTGCCTCATTATTGGAACTGGTGAGATATTTAAAAAAGACCATTGATGCCGAAGTATAGTAGTCATATACAAAGTCAAAATCTTTAGCAGTCAGTATTTCGTCTTATCTGAAGGACTTTGAATTGAGTTACATTCACGGACCGAAAGTCATTTTCATAATAACTGACACATGTAATTTCATCTTATTAGTCAAGCCTTAAGTCTTAACCCTTTGACAATGAGCTGCATTGGTTACCCTTACATGTTTAGCACACGCTCGTCATCAAAGGGTCAAGAGAATAATTTTACATTAAAATAAATTGACATTGGAGCGGATCAAGCTTTCATTTTGTACTAAGCGATATTAGTCCTATCCGTTTTCATGTAAAGTGTTTTGCACTGTACATAAGTACATGCACGAATAAATTGAAGTCTATAACTAGCAAAAGCATTCTGCAAATTACTTTTTGAGCTCAAGTACAGGTATCTCTGGAATCAGAAACTAAATGAAATGAAATCTCAAAAGAAACCTACTGCTTGTATTGACCCAAGATTTTTAACCGGTTTGTATTGTTGCCTACACCCATAATACCACCAGTACTGACCATCAACTGAGACCAGCATATGCTTTTGTTTGGGTTAAAGAATTCTTGAACAGGTATATATGGTATCCAGATATCTCCGCAGGATATCCCCCACCCCCAATGTTTCCCGGGACTTTTACCTCTGGTTGTTTCCTGCTAGGGTAATTCCACTTTTTCATTTCTTCCCACACATATTTCTGCCTAATCATGTATATGTGGCCTATGGCTACAAGTCATAAACAGCAGGATTATTTATTTAGTGCAAAAACATTATGCAACTTATAATTCATTAGCAGTATGAGACTTATAAGTACAGACTAATTAGTTCCGTTTATTAATTTCACAGTAGTTCATCTGCCATGTGTATAGCATCATCAAGGGAGCTTAAAACTGTTCCACCTTTCATTAATTTTCACTTTACACTCGATATAACCTTTTCTTCATTACATTTTCATTATTGTAACTTACAATGTTGTCTGCTAAGTTCTTTTGTTCAACACAAATGTAGCCATTATTATTGTTATAGGCTACTTTAGTCTCTCTATGAACAACCTCAACTGTTTTTATTCAAGTGCATAACTTAATTATGTCTCAACTCATTATATCCTGTAGACCCAATTTAAGCTGCATATTAACCTACCAACCTTGCACGGATTGGCATAATTATTGCCTTTATTCCAAGTGCACTAATGGTATCTGGCCTAATTTATAACTTTATGGACGGCCCCATAGTACGTACAAGCGTGCTTCTGTTACCGTTACAACTCATAAATATGGCATTGTATTACACATGCATCTGGGGACGAAAAGATCCCAGGGGAATGTCCTAGACCCAATATATATATATATATATATATATATATATATATATATATATATATATATATATATATATATATATATAATTGGAAATGTGAAAGATCCACAAAAAATTGATTAATAATTCAATTTGAAGCAGTTGCACAGGCCAATTACTTCAGCTGGGCTGTTAAATCATGATTAATGAAGAGCTCACCAGTAGAATGGATTCCCAGGCCATCCATCGGATCGGCAAAAGCACTTGGCCAACCACGGTTGAATATTCTTGTGCGTACTGATGGTGACTAGTTCCCAGATCGGAGATTTTGATCGTGAAGTCTTCACCAACAAGGCAATTGCGGGCAGCCAGGTCTCGATGGACAAGGTTACCCATCTCAAAATATTTCATACCCGAAGCGATTTGAGAGGCCATAAATATCAGGCAGCCATAGCTTCAGAAAGAACAAAATAATTGCACATAATCTGAAACAATTAGCTATGTAAATATATTAACCAACAAAATAGATAGCAAAGCTTAGGTCTGTATAATGCTGGAAAACATGAGCAATGCTACTGAGCTAATGCAATTATAATGTTTACCACAACCTCCGTACAACAGCTTCATCTTTATAGGCCATGTAAGTTCAATTTAACAAATATAATGAGATCATTATGTACATCAAAAACATACATATATACCGGGTACATAGCAGTTGGCGATATGTACCCCAAATTGATTAATTCAGTGGTGGAACATGACCAATATACCAGATACAACGTAACCTTGTTACGTTGATGAACATAAGTTCCTAGCTAGCATAATAAGGAGGGTAGAGGGTAGGTATGTACCTCAGCAAGTCACGCCCTTGAGACACTGTTTGCTCGTGGCTGATTTGTTCTGCTGTGCGTTCTCGTAAGAATGACTTTAAATCACCAAAACAGGTGTATTCAAGGACAATACAGAAAGGCTCTTCATCCATGTAGAAGGTCAACATAGAAGCGATGTTGGGATCCTTTAGTCGCAGTAATTTCTTAACTTCTCTCTCAAACAGCGATCTAGTCAAGAACATCAGAATATTTTAGCATTTTCTTCGCTTTAAAGGCACAGAGTCTGGTCATCTTAGCAAAGATGAAACTTTCATGACCACAAAACAAGCCAAAAAGTGTCATAAGCACATTTTCTTCCTCCTTTTTTATTCCAGCCAACACCATCAAAAGATCTTAAACATTTAAAAATGTTTAATACATCAAAAATTAATACATGTATGCTGCTATTTCAGATAAAGACTCAGTCAAGATTGTAACAAGATTCTACATATAATCCTCCTCCTAAACGGATGAAACATATATAAAAAGCTTTACCAATTGCTTAAAATCCTAAGGGAATTTTGGAAAGTCATCAAGACTCCAACCTTTTCAGTTCACTGGCATTGTGTTGCAGAACCTTGACAGCAACCAATGATCCTTCCAGCTGAGGCAAATCTTGATAGCACAGGCTAGAACCAAGTTTATCGCAGGATGCAGGTCGTTCCAACATTTCACAGACATAAACCTAAGTCAGCAAACAATTATCATTTTACTATTATCATACTCATTTAACCCGTTACAGATGAGGAAGCACTGAAATCTACTGTGAAAACAATACTTGTTGTTAAGGATTAAACTATTTGAGAACAGTTATAACAACTTATTCAAATATGTTGGTTCTCTTGAATAAGCACTAACACTGACAAACTGATCTAATTATCCTCAGTCCCACAGTAACATAATCTTGTAAGCAAAACTGAAACGAGTCTTGTGCCTAAGATGTTTATATTAACCAGATGCCCTCAAAATTCATACTCCTAATCTAGAATAAACACAGAGCCAAGCCATTAACCTACCCACCAAGGCAACAACTCACTTTCTATCCACCATTAGCCATATCATTACTCTCTAACTTTTACATTCTATTGGCTCAAACTTGGAAGTATTATCAGAGTATTATTATTATTAAATAAATTTGTAACGCGCGCAAGGTCACACCGAAATGTGAATCTGAGTACATATAAATGTTTTCTATAAAATTAAACCTTTTGTCCTATAAAGGCTAAAATATCATTTAACTGTTATGACTGATAAAATTCAATTAAATGTTTCACTAAATTTGGGGCTGGCGTTCAGAACCAAAAAGCATACCTGACCAAAATGCCCTTCTCCAAGCGTTCGGATAAACTTGAGACAGCTACGCGGAATATCAATCACAGAAGTACTGTTGGAAGCAGTTGTAGGCAGTAGCTGGAGGCTGGCAGGAGTGGAATACACTCCATCGACTGAGGATTCATCACTAACCATTTCGACCGTATGGTCTAGTGGCAAGTCGATGGTGGCATAAGGACTGACAAGATTCGGAGACGAGATGAGGAGATCCGAGGCTGTAGCACAGTGGTCATCTTGCTGACTGATGTTGTACGAAGGCACCGGATACGACGGACGGTAGCAGGCTGAATGGATGAGGTAGGATGAGGGATAGAGAAGGCTTGAAGGACGACTGATGGAGGAGTTGGAAGGAGGATTCGTCAGCATCGCTGACGATTTCTTTGTCCCACATGGACCAGACGTACACACCACTTCAAGACAAAAGCATTAGATATCAACTATAAAAGTTCTTCTAAAAAGGTAAACAAAGCAAAGATAACCCACTTGGCAAGTCTCATTTGACTTTTCAAAGATAGATTATCCAAAGTAGGGATCATCCATTTACCCGGTAGTATGTATGCATGGAGGGGAAGGGTTAACCAAAATACATATGCTTTTGTATGGGGAGTCTACTGATAATGTATGAATGCATAGGAAACATGGGGGAGGGTGAAACCTTGATAATAATTTGTCTATTATTGGTCTTAATCCCCCGATTGTTTCTGTGTGGATTAAATATACACCATTCTATATGATTCGGGAGTACGTCAAGCGTACATACGCAGGTGGGGGGTACATATGCATACAAGGAGGTCAGAGGGAGCCAATTTTTTCGGATTTCTGCATGCATACTAAATGGATAGCCCCTTATTGCGAGCACCATGATCATCCAATCAGCATACGAATTTACACTCGTTTATAACCTGATGGCTTCTTAAATAACCGTCTGCTTCAACTATCAATATAGTTTTTAGTTGTACTCGATGGCAGAGTTTTAAGATTATATCCAATCCATCAAGTTGACTTAATGAAAATCATCCATCATGGACAACCCACCGATTCTTCACAATGGATGCTAATTTTGTAACATTTTTTCTTTTCAAAGTTATTTCTAGTTTTTTATATGTTGAAGTAGTGTTATTAGTTACCATAGCAACCAATTTCATCAGACTCCATTACTATTGCCTTTCATTGAAACATTATTCTGCATCATTCTGCCTCTGTATATATTTTGTGACTATGGCGCTGAATCATATTATATAGGTGCTGTTTATACTTAACTTATTTTAACTATGTACTAAAATGCCTAAAGAAACAAAACAAGGTATTTGACATTTCATGGATTGCAAGGGACTGGATGGTTTTTCCGTTTTGCACTTAACTGCACCCCTGCCATTCTCTATCAACAGCACTAGTCGGCCTTCCAAATATTAGTGCTTCTGTCAACAGACCTCTTTCAGACGATGATCACAACAGCTCTTCATAGAATCCCAAATATTATGCAATGATTCATGAAATTCAGAGCATAGCTCCATTTCAGGGAATCTACGCTTAAGTGCTCATAGCCCAGCTCTGGTGAAAAAGAACAGTTATAAGTGCCGATAAAAAATGCATCTAATGTCCTTAGCCGGAAGAATTGTCAAATAGAGAGGACGTCCAACGGACAGAGATGACCAAACAACTGAAGAGGAATGACATTGCAATGAAAACAAGCAGCTACCCCAGATCCGAGAAGGAAATCAACCTCAGCCATGGTGATAAAACTCCTGCAGGCAATTGGTAGAAATACCCAAACTAGACGTTAGCTGGGTATTGCCACTTAACAGAATGACTGAAAAAACGAACCTTAAATATCTTGGTGTCTGTTTTTTAGTACCATTACAGTATATTCTACTATCAGCATTATTTAATGTACTCACACTTATGTTCAATTGGTAGAAAAATTGTTGAACTGCAATGTTAAATATTGCTATATTCTACAATAAACTTCTGATATGCCACAAAGGTCAGGAAATGGGTCAATCATAACTGCCAAGTGTTCTTAGAAAACAATAGAAAATGGGCATGCATGTATATCGCTTACACTTGTGACGCTTGTAGAAGATGAGAACAATAACGGAGCAGAGAACAACGAGAAGAACAGTGAGGACAATGATCATGACGACCACTGATCCATAATCAAGGCCACTCCTGAGATCAGATCTCTTCCAGATCACCGCAGTTGTAGTTGACGACAGATTCTTCGACGGACCTGACGACAAGAACAGAAATTGAATCTCATAATCAATGTCATCACCTTCGTTATTACTCATGGTCAGCTGAACATTACCAACACCATCAACACAAATGCTGCTCATTCCGCTGCCATGACATTTCCGTCATCTGCATTATTATATTGTAATAATTCCCTCAGATGAGTGCATATGTATGCATGCAGTCCGACGTTGCCCAATTATGTGATACCAATCTATATAATAATAAGCTAAGTACAGGCAACATTTAGTGCTATCTCACAAATAACAACAAAGTAATTAATTTCTGTATCACATCACATCTCAGCGACTAAGAGGGACAGAGACAGGAATAGGGGAATGGCACACATAGATATCTGTAGGCTATCTGTTGACTATCTCGCGAATAAGAGGGACAGATAGAGGGATAGACAGGGAAATGGGAGGGGAAGAATGGAGGAGAATGTAGAGTAGACAGAGGAGAGGAGAGATAATAAGAGGGACAAATGAGAAGCAACAAGGATTTTCCCCATAAGGGATATTTTATGGTACTAGGGCGTCAAATGCTCTACACATGGTAGGCTAGCTGTATATCTGGTTTCCTTTCTCACAGGCTGTGATGCACGAAAACAGCCTGCCTGAACCAGGTTACCTTCTGGAATTTCAATCTTTGGGGTCGCTTCGTTGTCATAGAGGATCTGGTTTTTCTGCGGGGGCTGAAGAGTGTTGTGTACAGATAATTTCTTTGTGGGATGGTCTTCAGTGGACTGCCTGGACACTGAGATGACTGTCATCTGGTCAGAAGAAAATGCCAGATTATCCTGTTCACTGACATCTGCTCTGGCATCTTGACGGACGCGTTCTGTAAAAAATATAATTTTCAGGTAAACAGAGTGCAAGTAACAATAAGTGATAGCAACCTATAAAATTAAATAATAAGCTTTTTATTTAAAATATGACCAAAATATTCTTAAAGTTTTTACATAATATTATGATTATTACCCAACCTACTAAAAATGAAAATTTCATCAAACCACTTGCAAGTGCCGTATTTTTTTACACGAATTAATAAACTAAAACTAATACAAAAAGCAGAGAATATTTCTCCATTATCTTCTATGCTTACATGTTCTACAAGCAGATTATTACAACTGAATTTCCATATAACACAGATTGAAACCACAAACATTCCAGGATATATGTAATGCAAGCTGTCTGTTCTGTTAGTAGTTAACATTGCATAACATGTAAATGTACAGCGCAGTGCGTTTGTCAGGCGCTTATTAAAGAAAAGATATTATTATTATTATTATTTATATGCCAAATTTCCTAAAGGTGGAGCTTCTTAGTTTTTAAGAAGAATATCAGTTAAAATTCACTGAGTAAAATAACTGAATGTGATTTAAAAATTGCAAAACTCCCTGTCTAAATTAACTGAATAACTGATTATAGAAATGACAACTTACCTGACTCAAATTGAATTTCACTAATCATAATCCACTCATCATCAAAATATAACTCCAGCTTTACAAATTGTCCAATGTTATTGTTCAGTGAAATCTTAATAGGTCTTGCATATTCCATCTGAGCGTCTCTGGCATAGGTGTATTCAACTGCCGGTGAATTCAGAAAGACCTTCCCCTCAGCACCGAAGTAGACCTTGGCCAAGCGGAAAACTCTGACACCTTTCGAGAATTTGTTGTTGCAGTGAATCTGGACCATGGAGAAGTTCCTCACAGCATCAAACTTGAAAACAATGGAAAGAGGTCGACCGGAAAACGAGTCATTCCGCCAACCAATCCATTTGGAGCCTTTGGTAGAATGGTCAAGAGGATCCAGTCGGAAGTTGGCTTGTCCTTCTTCTCCATCCATCAGCTGACCAAGTCCATCGTACAGAATATCCTTGCCTATGCCATCGTATGTCAAATCCACAAGATCGAGATCAGAACCATATCGCTGACCTTGTGGTACATCATAAGAAACCACTCCATCTGCAATAAAGAAAAATCAAAGGCTTTCAGAAAGATCTAAAGCAGTACTTACGATGGGCGCCGTTGTACTTGGCTGCCAGTTTTCATGTTTTGTCTGTCTATGTTTATATATATCGTATGCTTAATAAAGAATATACTTACTTACTTATCAGATTTCTTCGTAATGCAACAGCACTGGCCAAAAGTTGAGTGAAGTCCAATTGCAAAGATATATACAACACCACCATTTCTGTTTGCTATTTAGTCAGACCAGACTCAATAAATTTAAATCCTTCTTATTATTTATTGCTATTTATCCAATGCCAAGTTTCTAGTCTATTCCTGTTGCATTTATTCCTATTTTCTGTTATAATTATTATCACTATACTGCTGCTATCTCTGACCTGTCCATGGACACCCGTACAGTTCGACACGAAGGCAGACAATCTTTGGATGCGTGCTGACGGGAATAAAGCGTATCCTGCGAGCAATCATCGGAGGCTGAACCTCTCTCATCTCAGCAATGTATGTGTTGGAGTTGCCCTGAAAAATCTAAACAGCCAACAGACAGGATCAAAAACACAATTTTACCTTCCTGATGATGAGGTACTTAAAATGCACTTTATTACCCATCCTGGTATATACATAAAAACAAAAACGTACAATCATCAGCAGATGAACTCAACTTACTAACTTGCAGTGAGTTAACAAGCCAGAATTCCTTAACCCTTTAACGATAAGCTGCACTGGTTTCCCATACATTTGAGCACACGCTCATTGTTAAAGGGTTAACCTTGTTTATGTACTGGTTGATGCTCAAGCGCCTGTAGAGACTCCAATGTAGCAGTCACACAACCAAATGCTGTCTGAGACACAATAATAGGATGAAGAAGAAGGTCACTCTTGTATTCCACTGGGATTAGGAACCTTATGAATGAATCATTGCAGCAACCGGCTTAGGACGAGGAAAACCAAGATGTAAAATAAGAATGAATTGTTTTCTATCTCGGTTTCCCTTTCTTCCTCTATCGTTTCTGTCCTTCCCTCCATTTCTGTCCATGTGCCACCAATCCTCCCTTCTCCGTTTCATTCTGCTCAGTCAGATATCCGTGTGACCTTAACAAAGACAGATTGAACTAAACGCATCAAAGTAAATTACAAGCACTGAACAAACAGCACATCTTCAAGGCTGAGGTGCTAAACACCAGACCCTATGGGAGAAAGAGGAAAGTCCCCCCCCCTACAGCAGACAGAAATGACCAGTACAAATGTACTGTACAAAAGAGGATTGTTGCTAATTTGCCCACGTACATCTGCTCCAACCCATTAGCAAGAGATGTGCTGCAATTCTCCAAGGATATAGTGCTGACATCATCATCATCATCAGGATCCATGGGCCGAAGGCCCGTAGGTGCAACGCTTGCCTCGGATCCCTGGGCCGAGGCCCTTTGGGGTCCAATGCTTGCATTGAATTTCATTCGTATTTTTCTTTACGAACGGAGTATCTGCACCCATCCGTTCGACCTTCGCGCTTCTCCCTTAAAGAGAGTTCCAGGCTTAGGACTGGCTCTGATAACCACATGTGGTATCAAAGGCGGCGATGCCACCCACGTTTGCCAGCTTTTTCAGGGTTCCTGCTGAGCCTGTCCACCTCGCGTAGCGCCCTAAGGTGGTACTTCGGCCAAGACCTTCACCACTGATGGCATAGCTTCAGCAGGCACTCCCCTACTGACTGTTGCCACCCCCTCACCACGTTGAGGTGTGAGTTGGACTTCGAGGGAGTAGTGCTGACAATGGACCATCAATTACAGAAACTCCAGCAGAGAAGAAGGCACATGCCTGATTGACAAGCTTTATCTCCTTAGAAAATTTACAGCATAAAAGCTATACAACCAAGACCTTATCAGCAAGCCAATATGTCAGACTTCTCTTCATCTCGCTATTGTACCTGTGTATGCCTGTTAACATCTATATATAAGAAATTCTATCAAGGTGCAATTCGTCCATTTGTTTTCCATGCTGTGAAATGATTAATATTGTGCAAACAACTATTCCAACTCAACACTAGACGTCAACCAATATCGATTAAATTTTAACTTTTAATACACTCCCCATATGCAGACCTGGCAGTAGACACAGATTTGAGAGGATGCCAATTTGAAAAATATTAAAACATCAAAGCTACAATCAAAGAAAGAATTACAATCTTAACAATAAAAAAGAAATTCATGCATCCTGTTCTAAACTCTAAACTGAAATTTATAAGCATTACTAATTAATGCTAAATAACGATGTCGCAAAAACTATGCAGACTGTCCCAAATTGCACTCAACGAATGACATTGTATAATTTTTGAACTATACAATGTTGATACCTTTACAAGTAGGAGGACTGAAGAAATGAATTTGTGAGGAATATGTCAACTGCTAACACTAAGTTAATTTACAAAAGTTAAGAAACTGCTACTGTAAAATCACCTAAAGAAGAATCCAAAGTTCTTAATTATATTCACTAATTAGCATTTTTACCTGTTCCGTATCAGCTTATATTACAGCCGTTGTTTCAATAACAACAACATAAAAACAGTAGCCTAAGCAATGAGCATGTTAGCAAAGTTTGTAAAAGATAGAATCCTCTTTAGCACAATCTTACCTCCTGTCCTCTCCGATTCTTAAAACGAATCCAGAGTTCACCATCTTCTCTCTGATACTCCAATCGATACTGGTCAGTATGCTCAGTACCCTGTTACATGTTACATGTTAAATCAGTGGCCACGGACACATGATAATGGAACAACATTACAAGAAAAACCCAAGATGCAATGTGTTGGATTTTGCATACAATATATGTAATATAAAATAATGAATAATTTATGCATTAATTGTGCAGAGAATACTTTCTTTGTAGCCAAATATTTATTTGATTAGTGCTTGAAATTTATAATTGAGCAAATATCAAGAACATATAAACAAATTTCAGTTTATTTGCTGCTAGAGTATTCTACTCTTCAAAGAAATGAATTATGACGATGACAGAAGAACCAAATATCACAAACAAACTGTGAGATATAATAAATACATAGAAATATCCAGATTAGACAAGATTTAAAGTTAGGCTATATTGTCACATCACCTAAAACATCTTACCACTCCAGAAATTCTTTTTATTCAGCTGGACAAATAGGTCAAATACTTAGCACAGGTATGTAAAAGAATGCGATTGAGCAGATGCATAAAAGCTTAGGAAACAACAAAATAACACTTTGTAATAGTACTAATAGGTGAGCTTACGTACCTGACCATTTCCAAATCGCCCTTGAGTCTCAACCATCGTAATAACCTTGAGCTGACGAAGGTCAACTTCAAGGTATTCATAGGTTTCCGCTGAGATCGGCTGCTTTGGACACCAAGCACCGTCACCATTTTCCATTCGAATTCTACAAACATTTGAATCCTATGAGAACCAATTCATAGCAAAACCTCAGGTCCAAGAAAAGAAAAACCTCAATCAAATTAAGCTTCGGGTCAGCGCAAATCAAGCTGTAAACGTCGCCTAGTCTTTTGTCTTTTACATCCAATTCCTATTGTTTCTCCTCTCCTACCCACTTCACCCCTCTCCTCATCAATCTTCTCTTATTCCCTCTTTATTACCTCCTCCCCTATTCTCCGGTACCCAGTTACCTCCTCTCCTCTCTCTTCAAACGCTGTTTCTCCATCTGTGTCTACAACAGCCTGGCGCCATAACTCTCCCAAAACACCAATTCATATTTTCAAATAAACATAATTAGCCGTTCATATTACTATCCGCAAACACAATCTCAACATCCACGCCTCAAAACGAATAACATAATCAGAATCCAATTTCATTGTTTCCAATCCAATGGACTTAGATAAAAGTGAAAAACAGCATAAAAACATCAAGTAACGCAGGAATCAAAAATTAGGTTTGGAATATTTCTAAACAATAAAAATCTATTAAATAAAATCAGAAAACATCACCAACAGATTTTTCATGCCCTACTATCATTAGGCCTACTATGGCCTCCATTAACATACACCTTAATAATAGATAAATAATAAATAATAATTAGCAATGAATGACCACTGTGATTTTGATCACAATTTTGATCACAGTGCATCTACACAATCGTCATGATCAGCAAAAACTACAATATTTTCTTATCATAATGATTATAATGGCATATTTTTTTTTTAAATTTGATTTTGTAAACTGATTTAAGTGGCTTGAGATAGAATTTCTATTTAAGATCCTGACCCTTATGCATAATTGTCTATGTGCCATTATACTTTAGAGACTTCTGCATTTCAGTCTCCTCGGTCCCGGGTCATGGCACCCTTCGGTCACCTACCCATGGACTCCTGATTGGCCTTCGTATGCCTACTGCTACTCCTTAGTCCAGAAGCTTTGCCTATTTTGGGACCACCAGCTGGAATCACCTATCTCGAGAGCTGCACTGGAGGTACTCATTTTGTACCTTCCACAGTTTGACAAGCTCCTGAAGTCTGTATTATTTAACAGTGATTTCACTGGCTTGGGTCACAAGCACCACTGATGAGTTTTTTTTCTTGAAGTGACACTATAAATGTCAGATTACAATTACAATTACAATAATTACAGCTACACTATAAAAAAAATATGTAACTATATATATATACTCTATTTTCACTTGTGTCTTTTTCTGATGAAATCTAAATTTACCATCAGAGAGCGTCTCAGGACTGTTAAGGGCTTTGTTTTTTGTTTAACCAATAAAAACTGTGAGAATAAATTAATCTTCTGTTCAGAACTGATGAATAGTGATGTGATTCATCCATAGATGAAAAGGTTTTAGTAAATTGCTGTATATCAAAGTTCGACCGTACGTTACAGCAGAAAATAGCGTACGCGTACGGTACGTAATTTACTAAAAATAATAGCGTACGCGTACGGTACGTTCGTATTCCGTACGTATGAGCAGCCTTTAATATTAGTTGCTTCTCGTGACGTCACATTTTGTCTCCTCATTTTCTCGTCGTTTTTTTCTCGTCGTTATTACGTCACTTTACAGTTCTTATTTGTAGTTCCGTTTCAGCGAAGAGGTAAATTATTATTTTGTTTTTATTTTGTATAATTTGATTATTTTATCTACAGAAATAAAACAGGCTGACGTTATTCCTTGTTAATTCTATAATAAAAAAATATAAAAATTAGCGTACGCTATTTATTAATTTAGCCAAAAAATAGCGTACGCGTACGGTACGCATTTCAGCAGAAAAAATAGCGTACGTTCCGTACGTACGGTCGAACTTTGCTGTATATCACGGTATATGATTTTGCTGCTTTGTTCTTATTATTATTCCATTAGAACCATTAAATGTCTATGAAACCGTGGGATTAGTTAAACAATAATGACCATGCTGAGGATAGCAAATGACAGTGCCATTTAGCAGTAATCTACAGCAGGTCAGTATCCACACATACACTCACACGCGCACACAGGCAGGCACAAGTGCACAGGCACAAGTGCACACACACACACACACACACTGCTGCATATGACTTAGGCTCACTTTAAACACTTTTATCCGGTACAGGCTTGACTCTGTCATAGTCAAAATCATTGTTATAATCATCACCATTGTCATTGTCATTCGTCATCACATATTCGCCATCGCCATCGCCACCCCCATTTCCAGCACGAACTTATTAGTTAACAATAACTGACACATAATATCCAACGTCATTTGCTTCATAAATGTATTTGGGATGACAGATTTCTTATTCTGCCCGAAGACAATGTCATTGTTTACCTATTATGATCACCCATTGTGTTATGAACACCTCAGCGCAGTCCTATGAGAACAAAGCTTGGGATGATAATAAAACAAATAACCTGGTAAATTAGGACAAAAGCTTCTGTGGGTTTACTTGCACCTGTAGGACTGGTTTACCACACAGAAGGCAATATTTGTACATTATGGTCATGAGTGCCAAGCACTTACGAGTGTCCACGAGGAGCCACTGCATAAATTTCCCATTACATCATAAAATTACCACCATAAACGAAAATAACAACTAGTAAACATTCTGCCTACATTGCCACCTCTGCTCAGGTCTCTTAATGGCCACTGTCTCTGTCCTTGTCTCTGTCCCTGTCTCTGTCCCTGTCTCTGTCCTTGTCTCTCTTTGTTAGGCTTCATTACTGATGCATCACTGCCTCCCTTCTTGCCTCAACAATATGTCTCTTTTCCAAACACTGCTTTATAGCCTTGTAGCAATTGTAATCAGACATTTCAAGTGCACTGATTGAAGAGATTGCAGTCAGAGGTACACTCTATGGTAGCCCAAATGAAATTAAAACTGTTATCAACAAAAAGTCACAAAGAAATCTCTTACAAGTTACAGCTCTAAAATTATTTTGGGCGTGTTCTGGAATTTCCGTTTCTGGCGCCATTGTGCCGGCTATCTTTTCACTGGTTCTAAAGTTTAATTTGTACCAAAAAATCATTGCTGTTGCTTAATTCATAAGTCACGAGTGGATAGCAACAATGCAGCTGATGCTGCTGGCACTGTTGCTAAGCCTACTTCTCTCCATCTGTCTGTCTGTCTATCTATCTGTTTGTCTCTTTATCTGACAGATACACATAACAGGACAGAGATAAGTATCAGTGAATGAGCAAATAGAGAGAGACAGACAAGAGACTGACAGACAGAGAGACGGAGAGACAGAGAGAGACACAGACACAGACACAGACAGACAGACAGACAGATCTATGTCATATGGATCTTTCTCTGTCTCCTGTCTCTGTCTCTGTCTCTCTGTCTCTCTCTCTCTCTGCTCATTCATTGTTTCTATTTTTGTGTCAGTAATTTTATGTGTATCTCACCTGGCACTGCTGGGTCCTCGTCGTTTCATATCTACAGAAGAGCTTGCCGATAGCGCCGTGTCCTCAATATCTCCGTTCTGCATCCCAAGAACAGCGTCACATTTGGCTGTTTAATAAAACTGATTTATTAGCACAATGTAACAACAGCCTACACATCGTTGATAAGAACTGAAAATTACAAACTAATTAGACCAATCGAAGGATTGCATGTAAAGAAGAACTAGGATCAAAGATGATCATTTTTCAACCACGTGATATTTACAAGTACATTTAATATTTAAATAATAAACTATTTCGATTAGAATATTTGTGTTCAGTGCCTTGAAGAAACAAACAAGAATTAGCAGACTAGAATAAAACAGTTCATTTTCCCAGAGCCAGTTAGTTGTTGCAAAACAGGTGGATATAATTAACAGTAGTGCATTGTTTTTGTTTGAATCAGAAGTGGAGTCCTCCATCTTTGAACTGGCTTGGCTGGCCAGTGTTAAACCACAAATATCAGTCCCAGTCCCAGTGGAATCAGTTTATGCAGCGGAAACTGCACTGGAAATGAGGAAGTAATCCTCAACCCTTCTCCGTTTGCTGGTCGAAAGAAAACAATAAAACCCAGGAGAGGGTGAAAATCATCCATTTGAAGGCAGTGCAGTGTTAGTGCCACTGATCCCTGCTATAGCTGGTTATGAATGTGAGGCTATATAAGTAGGCATAACGCCCAGGGCAACCTGAGGCAGGTCTAGGCTTCTAGTAAACCCGACCAATCAAAGACAGCATGGCGGTGGATAGAATAGATTACTTAGAGACGGACTGTCATCATAGTCCAGCAGAAATCCCAGTTTAATACCTTATAAGCAGGAGACAGGCATGCCAAGGAAAGGACGGGGGGGGTGCTGGATCATGGGGAGCAGGAGGAGATGGAAGACAAGGAGGAGGAGGTGGAGAAAGAGGAGGAGGAGGCTGTGTAGCAGTCACCAACTCCGGTTGACAGCCCAGAATTGATGGTAATTAGGAAGCAAGTGACAGCCTGAGCCTGCTCACAGCATATCCCATATCAGCTGATAGATATCTCCGTCTTACCCAAACAAATCCTGCTGATAGCAAGTGAAGGGGAAGCCAGCTGGGCCAACTACATGCCAGAGTCAACAATCCCATGACCCAACCACTACAATGGCAACACCGTAACCAGAGACTGCATGGTTGGCCGTCTATGCCATTAGCCACCAATGCATGAAGAGACACTGCATTTCAAATGACCATGAAATATGACTACTAGAACAACATCATCAAACACTGCTAATGATGACTATGATGACGATGATTATAACGACGATGATGACGACAATAATGATGACGCCTTTGATGACGATAGTTACGACAACGACGGCAATAAACAACAGTGGTAGCAATGAAGGGGAAAGAACAATTTTTATTCTGAAAAAAGGAGGTGGAAGCAGATAAGGGAAAAGAAACTGATAAAGAAATATGGTGGCAGAGACTGAGCCCACAAACTGCCTCCTTTCTTTTCCCTGTGTGTGAAATATAGTGTACCCTAGTAAATATGTAATGAAAACCTCGTAAATTCTGTTGGACCAGAGGAGTCGTGAACATGTCACCTGCCGAGAACAGCCAGAAAGGTTCCCATTTATTTCCAAGGCAGACACACACTGAGACTGGCACAGACAGACACTGAGACTGGCACAGACAGACACTGAGACTGGCACAGACAGAAAGACACAGAGAAAGGCAAACACAGAGAAAGGCAGACACAGAGACAGGCAGACACAGACAGAGACAAAGCCGCAGAAGGTCACACAGACAGACAACAATGTAGAGATAACCAGTTAGAGATGGAACCTTCAAATGTCGGCTGTGGCGTAAATCATGGCAAGGAGGTGCAGAGAGTAACGCTATCCTTGTCAATTAACCCGCAGGGGATCAGATAAAAGTCTCCCACTGACCCACAGAGGTGATAATCATCCCTGAGAAAAGGTTACCGCTGCTGGACTATCTCAGCCACTCTATCCGTCTGTCTGTCTTTCCATGCTCCTGGATCTCTCCAGCAGTTTCTTCTCTGGATATCGGTGCCACTCAGTCCCTGTGGAGTTGATGCTTTTAGTTCTTCCAGGTGACACTAATGTAAGTGGATGATACAGATCACTTTGCTCCTAATATCAACATCAGAAATGGCAGGAAATCAAATGAGAACTTCTGCCAAGATATCTTCAGAGAGTTCTTTACTGCCACAACATGAACTAAGAGTGGTAGAATGCTTGTGTCCTGCCATTTCTTTTTCATGTAGCCTATACTCCTGACTAACATCACAAGGGTACTTATGTATCACCATTTCTAATTCTACGATCTTTAACCTTAGATCATAAAATCATCATCGCATTGTCCTAAAAAGCTAAAAGCTTCCATTCATAACAAAAACACATAAAATGTTAGACTTAGTAAAGGTCATTTTGCGGAATATAAGCCTTCTTCCCTAGGTCTCTTCCACTCTACTACCAGTGTCTTCACTCAGTCAACCTACTGTTCAAATCATTAGTCCTTTGAAGTCCACTCCTCGAGTGGCATACAATGACTTTCCGTCCTTCCATGCATTCTCACGTAGGGCCCATATAGAACTCGTATTTCCACATGGGACCCTTAGAGGACCCATTGGTGGAGTCCTATACGGGTCCCTGTATGGGGACTGGTTGTTGATGTGATGACTCACGTCCGACTATCCCTCCAGTCGCCGAATCCATGTAGAACAGGTATTCGTTACTAGCTAATTGGTCACACGGCTTTCTCAGCGACCGGTTCCAGATGCTGGAACGGTCTTCCTCCTGTCCTTCGAGCGACTGACTCAATTGACTCCTTCAAATCTGGACTCAAGAGTTATTTGTTTTCTAAGGACTACACTGCTGTCAGTTGACTGTGAGGCATCCTTGTAGCAGCATGGCTGAGTTACGGCACCATATAAATCATCGTCGTCGTCGTCGTCATCATCATCATCATCATTTTACCCAAGGTATCAAGGGTCCCTCAGGTGGCCTAAAGTCAAGAGACTGCTGGAAAAAAATTATTGTTATTATTATTATTATTATTATTATTATTATTATTATTATTATTATTATTATTATTATTATTATTATTATTATTATTATTATTATTATTATTATTATTATTATTATTTATTAGTGGATTCAAGACTGGATTGACCACACCTCAGAAAGCCCATCCCTTCTCAGGCAGTCAAGTAGACAAAGACGAAGTGAGAAGAAATGGTCAAAACGTAAAATATCCACAGCAGACATGAAAATTAATAAGAAATGGAGCTCCTGTAAACAGATGGTCGTCCCCACAGAGTTTCTTCGTTTTCACTCATTAACCTTTCCCAGCCCTTGTTACACTCCTTCTCCCTTGTCAATGATCTCCGTGTCTTCCCTGGAACTCCCCACAGAATGAACTGCCTTCCTTAAAGGGCAGCTGGTGCCGATATAAGGCAAACAGGCAGGCAACTGTTACTAGGATTAGGTTGGGAGGTGAGGGCATGGCAGACTGGCAGAGATGTCAAATATGTATTAGTCTGAGCATTCTGGTCAAAAGGTGTCATTTCATTTGCAGAAGGTAATTAATGGTTGTAAGTAAATTATCTTTTGGAAAAGACAAACAACCAATGTATAATTAATTCTCAATAAATGAAGTGGACCTAGAAAGAAGACTTCCGAAGATAGCAGCAGCAGCAACAGCAAAGGTGACGGATGCAGCGCTGTGGACAGGCAGATGCAAAGAACAATAGGGAGAAGTTGCAGGAGACAGACAAAGATACATACAGAAACTGAGAGAGAGAAAGAGATGGAGACAAAGGAGGCGAAGAAATGAGTCATTCGTTCGGCAGAAAATGTGTTTTCGATAGCTGTTCACTAGGTCTCATTTGATTCAACGTTCGTCGCTGGAAAAGACCTGCTTTACAAACATCACAATTGCCTCCATCTCTTTCCATAGCAACAGGAGAATTAGCAGGCGGCGGCGGCGGCGTACGAGCATCACTGCAAGGTGCCCAATGCCCATCTTCCTGTCACAGAAACCGGATTGGCTGATGGCAGAGGGAAGGACAAGCTATCTGTCTACTATTCCCTGAGGCCATTTAATTCAGCTGAGGCTCTGACATCACTAATTGAGTCTCAATTCCTTCTGACTAATCTGAGACTCCAATCATAATACTTCAAATTGCCAAATTTGTTGCCATTAACCGGCTCTCTTCTTTTCTTCTTCTCCTCCTCCTCCTCCTCCTCCTCTCCTCCTCCTCCTCCTCCTCCTCCTCCTTCTCCTTCTCCTTTTTCCTCCTCCCTCACCGTGGCTCTCTGAAGCAGAATACTGTTGGGTATGAAACTTTAAGCCTTAAACAGTTACTACCCTCAAGCACCTCAGGCAAGGGTATCCAATGTAGCTGATAATGAGGTCTTAAACTTGACACATGGAAACTACTATCAAAGTCATAAATCTTCTATAAACAACCTGCTCCCAAAATAATCAAGCAGGGCATAAGGATCCAGAATATTTTACACAGATATACATATATACATGCACACACACATATATATATATATATATATATATATATATATATAATATATTTACAAAGTATTGATAACTGTCCACACTTTGTTCCATGATGCTGGACTGTGAAGAATGATGTATACCAGCTTTCTGTATTCTGTCTGCTGCTACCTCAGGTTTCTGGCATCAGGAGATGGGCAGCAGCAGCAGCAGCAGCAGCAGCAGCAGCAGCAGCAGCAGCATTATCAGTAAGAAGCAGCCACAACACTTCTTCAGTCAGAGTTGCTATGGCCTATTTCTCTTTTTAGAAACTTTTCTGTTCACTTCAGTCCACAATCTGTATGTTGCTTGTGTTGATGAGGTACAAAAGCATTCAAACACTTGGTGCAAAAGAAACAGGTTACGGTTTATATTCAGCGCTAACTCTTGGACAGAATCAGGGCTCAAGGAAAGCGTGACAACTTCCTGAAGATGGTCTTCATCTATGAATTCAGCATGAACTGCAGTACTATAAATCCACCTGGATGGTCTATGTTCTTAAATAAAAAATAACTCCACCACTGTCATACTCTGGGAGTGCCAGTCCCAAGATAAAGGAGGAGGGTGAAGCTAATCATCTTTGTTACTACACAGTGTCCTTCAACAGCAACTTCAGCACTCGTGAATAAGCTGGTGCCCTGCGCTTGGCTTTCGATTGATGATTTACAAGTTTGGAGTTTATGATTATGATTATATGATTACGAACTTAAATTCTGGCTCAAGCTCAACTGTATGATTATCAAAATTCAACTGCATTCCAGCTTGTGAAACTAGCGGACTTTACGAGAAAGAAGCGAAGATTGCAACGTTCTTTTTGTACGCTAGTAAGCCAATCTAATCTTCACAGGCCGTTTGGAGTGAGACAGTCGAGATAAAAACTTCAAACGATCAAATTACAAGTTACCAGATGGATTGTTTACAATGTTTCGTGACGAGCCACATATTTATAGAGTTTCTTCGGAAGTCAGAAGACTGCAATTGTAATTAAAAATCTGTAGAGCAGCCCTACAAGAGAAACCAGTCAGAAGCAGTTCCGACCTGAAGGACGTCTATTTTAGCAAAGCGCTTGAAGATGGAGCCTCCCATAGGGCACATGAGTGGGAAAGGGTCGAGGCATTTACGGCTGCAGGTGTCTGCCTATGCTTTGCACATTAAGATTACAGACAGTGCAGAGGCAGTGCAAAAATATGGTAACGGAGAAGATGGCAGGGCGAACAGCAGGAAAGAATTACATAACCTGTAAAAAAAGTAAACATGAGAAACGACCTCTCACTCACTGAGGCACCACAAGCTGATAATAATCGTTTCCTCCCTCCTCCTCCTCCTCCTTCTTCTCCTCCTCCCTCCATTCCTCTTCTTGTGCTCCCTCCTTTTCAGAAACTTCCTTGAGACAATGATTTATCTTTTTTTGCCATTACTCCACATACAAGTGCATCCTCCCCAGATTTGTTCTTCCCTTTCCCAAGCATGTTGCTCTGTTTCCCATTTTTATTTCCACTACTTCTCTTTCACCTGCCAACCGCTTCCGGTATGTCTCACTAGGACTGCAAGTCCTCCAGTTCTTCCCACGCATGTTACCCCTCAATGTCTTCCTTTTCCTCATCAAGTGGCAAGCCATAGCACAATATATTTGTGTGATCCAGCGGGAAATCTGCTTCAAATCCTCTTTCGGGCAAGTCCCATGCCTTAGCTTGGAGCCATGGAAGTTTCCAAGTCATCAGGTCCAGGTGTTTCTGTTTAGCTCAGAGGATGTAAGATCAGGGGCTGAACAACTGCAGAAACATCCAGCACTGGCTTAAACGGCGGCGGAGCTGCATCCTTTGCGCAGTACGGCATCATCCTCTTCTGTTTTGCATCAGTGGTTTATGAGGGAATATCAGGCAGCATCTTCATCACACATCAATCGACAACTCAAATGAAAACAAACTGCCGCTTCAAGGGGTCAGGGAGGCCTGAGAGAAGCCCGCAGCAAAGAGGCCATTACTTGGCATCAGCAACTGCCTCTCAGCATCCCATCATCGCCTATATGCAAGACTCTTCATCCTCTCAGCTGTATACCGATATGCCTGGAAATGACTTACCTGCTCTTATTCCTAATCGAACGGCATCATTCACCGCCGTCATCATCACCATCGCAGCAATGAACAGAAGGTGACCAGCCACAGAATCACTTCTCACACTAAACGCACATCTTCATGCATTAACTCAACTGCCTCATTACCATCTGTGCTGTTATCACTGTAATTCTGACCTCTGAAGATACATTAAAGTCTTAATTTCAAGAAAAGTTGATAGTTGTTAGTCTTAATTCTGATAGATACATTCAAGACTTAATTTCAAGGAATGAAGTTGATATTCTGTTATCATCTTAATTCTGAAGATACTGTACATTCAAAACTTAATTTCAAGGAATGAAGTTGATAGTCAGCATAGAGATAAATATAGTTTGGGTTTATTCTTATTCCTATCATCAGAGCTCTATTCTTAACTATTTTATAAAATCTAAATTTAAAAATAAAGTTTATGTGAGCATCCTACTTAACAAACTGTTTGACATCGGCAAGATTCGTTCCTGCATCATATGGTAGTGATCTTGCTTAATAACATTCCAAGACAAACGTTTGATGGACTGAGCAAGAGAGCACCCTGGACTGGTTGGTTATTCAGGGCAACATCTGCAAGAGATGAGAACGGCCAGGGAGAGAAGAGTGGGGGGGCTCGTGGAATGGGGAGGGGTAATGAGAAGCTGAGGACCGCACCAGTGACCTCATGTTGTGCTTCACTGACTGTTAGGACAGAACTGTGTGCTGAGATTTGTAAATTACATCTAAGGTCTGTTTAGTGATACACTCAATCTGACTGCTGCGAACAGCTTCACTGACCAAGCAGTTAGCTGTGTTGTTCCTCAATCCAGTTATATGACAGGAATTTTTGGTCAGACAGAATTTTTTACACAGGAACCTTGAATGGCATGGCAGCATTCGCCGGGCAGAGGAGATAAGGGAGGATTTCATCGGGTCAATATATTGAAAAAAGGCCATTCAGTCAGTCGCTGTAGAAACATCTGTACCTTTAAATTTGTATTTACTATATTCATTACGGCCAGGTAATGTACCTGTGTATTACTCCTATGTGTTTGTCTACTACAAACTAATATACCATGATCATGATCATCACCACCACCACCTTTATTGTTATTATTTGATAATTTCGTGAGGGTCTTACAAGGAGCTAAATAAACAAAATAGAAGAAAATCAGATACAGTCACTGGGCAAAAAGGTTTGACCAGAAATTAACAATTCCACAGAAGGGCAACTGTAGCTTTGAATCCCTGTTGAATAGGTAAAAAAGGGGAAACATCCACTGTGCCCGTAAAATATCTATAGTGCACCATGATTATTTTTATTGACCATATGTTATTAAAGAGGTTAATTTTTAGATGTTCTTTAAGACTGCAACTTAATCACTGAGCACTTTAAAAAGACAAACACTTGATAAGTCAATCAGTAAATCAATGTAAAAATTGCACTATAGGCCTAGTTATAGTTAGAATGTTGTACTCATATTACCGGTTCATTGTAATTAAGACGTATGTACACCGGAGTGCAGATATGCAATTGGTGTAAACAAATATACTTACTTACTTACTTAATATTTCCAAAAATCACTTCAGGCAGATCATAGGGTAAATTTATTGACATTCTTTAAAATCCAACAGTCTAGTCCAAGAAACTGAGTGACAAGGATAATGTAGAAGATTGTATATAGGGCATGAGGGGTAGGCTTTCCAAAGAACAAGTCAAGATGGGACTTGAGTGGCATAAAAATCCTATGGATAAGTGAAGCTCTACTTAATAATAGGTCAAAGACTGGAAAGGACATCTACTGGACCAGCATATGTCTCCTTCTTCCCTCGTTCTCCCTCTCTGCACTACAAGACCACTCAGAAAGTAATAATTTCCTCACTCTCTGCTGATTACATCTTCTACCTCAATTTCCTACTTCCGCATAGTATCCCTTCACCCTCTCGCCTCATCCCTTCCTCCCGCATCCCACATCCAATGCTATTCAACAGCTGAAATTGCAATGCAATATGCAGGTGATGCAGGTTTACCACCTGCTACCCAAGGTTCACAATGGACAAAAGACGAGACAGCAATTAAAACCACATCCGTCCAATTGTGCCACCAGCAGAATGGAGATTGATAGACGGAGGGGAAGCGACGAACCGACGCAAGATTACGGGAATCGGAGGGAAGATGGAAGGAAGGAAGGAAGGACGGGAGCGGGAGGAGAAGGAGGAGAGGGAAGATGGAAGGAAGGAAGGAGGACGGGAGGGGAGGGAGGACAAGGAGGAGAAAGAAAGCGGCAGGCAGTGGCCGAGTCTGCTGTTCGCATTGACGCAACAAAAATGCCAGTCACATTTTCCAGGATTATTCCACTGAAGAAGCTTTTACAGTTAAATTCCTGCCCATTGCCATGCTGGAGCAACTAACTGGAGAAGGAAATAAAAGCAAAAGAGAAAGTGGCAGGAGACGGAGAGGGAGAGAAACAGAAGAGAAGCAGAGAATGAGGAAGAGAAGAGTGTGCATTCGTTTCTCAATTGGCTTTGGCAGACGTAAAACAGTGGAATGGTCCAGTAGCAACTCTGAGCACTACAAGACAGAGGGAGGGAAAGGCTTGGAATGCCAATGTATAAACAAGGCCATGCAAATTAGCACAGAAAAGGAAATGGATTGCAAATTCGAAAGGAATTCGAAGAAAGTCATGCTTGGAACTGAGAGGGGAATAAGAAAGAAAACAAATGATAGTACGTACAAAGGGCTTTGCAATTTCCTGGCTAACTGGTCACATTCTAAAACAAGTTCTGAGATGTTGGCTTTTGTCTAGTATCTTTGCTGGCAAGGCTGTTCATGTTCCTCAGTCTTTTATGGACCAAAAATGTGAAAATGTGTAGTAAGTCTAATTTACATTCTATTTATCCAACCTGTCAAATTCTTTGATAAAACATGGCTACTCTACTAACAACATTGTACCGAGATGTTTTAGAAGTGTCCAATACTTCTGTTTCTGCAGTCAAAGTTGTGCCATCATCTAAAGTAGAAAGGTTCTACTTTACAGAATTAGGCGATTGCTGTAATATTATGCAGAACCAGATCTGGGTTGCTTAACTTTATGGCTTGGTGAATGGTATCGGAATAGTGCCAACACCAAGATTTAAACAGTCAAGAAGGACCTACCCAATTCTGTAACCCCTCCACAGAGCAAATTTCCTGCCCACTTATATGTCAACTGTTCCTGTGAGTTCTTGCCAGACCCTAGACCTCCACAGAATCATTAATGAGAGGTCAATGGCTCAATCACTACCTTGACTGACCCAGGTCGTATTAACATTTAAATAAATTCCTTTATAACAGAATGACCACAGGCCATGGTCTGCCCCATAAATTGCAGTTGATTGGAAAAGTGGACGAGGAGGAAAATAAAGGTAACAATTATCCACCACTTCAGTTAAACTAGCTTCAAGCATGGACATCCCAGATATAAGGCTATCATTTAGCAGTTTAACAAGAGCTGCATTGGTTTCCCAGTCGCTTTTGGTACACTCTCCTCATTAAACTGTGAAGTAGCTGTGTTATCAAAGAATTTGAAATAACTAACTACAAACCAAACCGCATAAATGAGATGACCAACACCTACCCTATATATCCACATAACATGGTACAGACGTTTAGATTCACTGGCACAAAAGGAAATGAAAACTTGAGAGGAAATTAGGTTCTCTTCAAAATCCAATCAAAGCTTCTATTTTTCTCAAATCATAATGCCAAACGAAAAAGATGGAGAAATAAAAAAAGGACAATTGACAATATGGCAGTTATTTTTGCTGAAACAATCGACGACGAAGCAATAAAAGTAGAGGACCATTTCAAATTATGTTTATGGCTTATTATCCTAGTGGTGGATATTAAAAACCTCGACGAGAACAAGAGCAATCCACAGAGATGGAATGAGACATGGAAAATGGCATCAGCGTATAATTAGCACAAAAGGAGTGTTTAATATGCCAGGAAATTGATTCGGTTCCACAGAACTGAGTGGTACAAAGTAGTCTTGAGCAAAGGTTGTGTTGGAGACCAGCATTCCTCCTGTCCTTGCTCTCTCCTCCATCCATCCATCCATCCATCCATCCATCCATCCATCCATCCATCCATCCATCCATCCATCCATCCATCCATCCATCCATCCATCCATCCATCCATCCATCCATCCATCCATCCATCCATCCATCCATCCATCCATCCATCCATCCATCCATCCATCCATCCATCCATCCATCCATCCATCCATCCATCCATCCATCCATCCATCCATCGAAATTCTTCATACATGACCTTAATCCCTAGGAAGGAATAAATAACACACGTTCCCATGTAATCTAATTAGCCAAAGTTCCTTCTGCCCCAGCATTCAGCATAAATAACAGAAGAGAAGAATGAATCCCAACTCCAACCAAAGAAGCTAACAAAACAAAACCACATTTTCCATGGTGAACCAATCATAACACAACTGCAGCAGGTGCTATCATTTATCCCCACCATGCCTAGCACTACACAGTCTTAGCTAATGCACATCCACGATTCCACGTATATGATTTCATCATGACTTCTTACTGTAAAACTTTTCCATAAAGGCATGCTACATAAATACTTTGTTACACCACTTACATTACTTTTCATCTTGCACTAATACAAAACCTACACTCATTTACATCTTATATTACTTTACATCTGATATTATTTCACACCAATGTCAGATGAAACGGTTTTCTTAAGCTGGTTCCAGTGGATTATAATAATGGACAAAAGACGGTCTTCTCTTATCACAGAAAGCAATCTACTAGTCTTGAATTCTTAATCAGTCTTTCGCAGTCAATCTCCATCAAAACGTAGACAGCTGGACAGATCTCCTGTCAGCTTGGACAAATTGACACACCACTGGGCCAAGACTCGACGTGTTTTAGTGTTAAGCAATGGTACAAATGTTTTCTACAGACAGAAGTCAATCAGACTTACAGAGATTAAGACCTCCAGTGGCTCCTAAATAACACAGCAAAAGGCAGAAAATGAATGTCATCGACTCCACGGCTGGCCAGGGACCATCTCTTCTCCATCCACTCAAAGTCGACATGGTACACATCCTAAAATATAAACAAGTAAACACAATATAATAATGACAATTTTTACATGCTTTTTCGTGACGTAGCCATGATCCCTCAGGTTCTGAAATATTGTCCAGAGACAAAAAAAATAACGTCTGGAATGGCTTATAAGTTATAACCAGTGTTTCCGTTAACGCCCAAACGGCCGTTGTTACGTCCATAACAAGTGTCCAAAACGTTTAAATTTCTCAGGCTATGCGTAAAATTCCAAAGAGCTACATATTAAATTCGAGGTCTGGACGTAAGTATACGTCCTCTTTTTGGACTCTGACGGAAACGCTGCTTATAACTAGTCAAGTTCTGGCCGAGCAAAACAGTCACAGAAGGCACCGACACTGAAGTGCTGAATGGTAATTTAGAAGACGATGGAAGTGGTAGCAAGTTACTTTATGGTCTCCAGAAATTTTAGTTTCAGCGCCCCAAGTCCCTAATGAAATCCAACCCATTGCGACTGATTGGACCAACAGTCTCGAATGCAAGTGGTAGTAAATTTTAATATTGTATTGATAATACACAGTATGGTTTTCCTTTGATGTATTACAGCCAATTCTTAGTAAGTTATAACAGCTGAAAGACTGATGCAGTATATGAGATTTTAATTTTTTATTAAAAACATCAAGGGCCTCAGACTTCTTCCTTCAATCAATCATTCAATTACATCACTTATATATTACCCTTCCATTGCATGAAGTCCAAGCCATTCAGTGGCTTATAATTGGAAGCTGCAAGGCTTATGTATGAGGGACAGTTACTTTAAATTCTCACTCACAAATTCTAGTTCTGAGTGGTGGAAACACCCCACAATTCAAAATCATAGTAATGAACATATATAGCCAACTCTCAGTTCAGTATCAAAAGCCATTCTTTCACAGCGCAACTGCAGCACTTACGGACATGGGTTCGCCAGAGATTGCCACAGACTGCACTAAATATAAAATACAGCCTAATAAGGAATCACAAACCACTGAACAAGCTCAGATGCGCATGCTGCTGAAGTCATTAGGAGCTCTGGTTGTTTGTACCAGGCATTCTTAGGAAGCAGTTACCATGGCGACACGGAAGTGCCTTCTGTCCAAAATGACTCCAATCAAATGGAGCACACAATCCCACCATATCCTGGACATGAGATTCAATTTTATGAAAGCCTATATCTGAAGATAATATTCTAACTGAAGGAGGAGGAGGAAGGGAGGTGGAGGAGGAGGAGGAGGAGGAGAAGAAGGAGGAGAGGGGTATGGGAAGGTAATATCCCAGCAGCTTCCCTGACTGGCTTCCTATAATAGGTGCAGGTATAGCATCATTGTCATAGCTTGATGAAATGATGGTGAGGACTGAAATTGAATCTGGGCATGAAATACAGTCCCCCTCTGTAGCCAGGGAAAGGGTGTGGTAAATGACCCCAGACTAGACTAATTAGATCTTCCTGGGTTCTACTTTTTATCAGACTGACACTACTCCTCCTCCTCCTCCTCCTCCTCCTCCTCCTCCTCCTCCTCCTCCTTCTCACACTGCTTCGCTAAACTCTAGTCTTCAGTTCATCCATATTGAGAATCTCAACCTGGTCCTATGATTGCTCATTTTATGGTATCGGGGAAGGAGTCCGGCTCCAGTGTAAGTCAAATCTATAGCACTGTTAGTATAGCTATCCTCACCTCCGTCTCATCTCATGCCTCCCGCTCTGCTCCTAATCCTCCTCATTTTCTGCCAAATACTTATCCTCCTCCACTCCGGTTTCTCCTCATTTCCTTCCTCTCTACCCAATCCCTTTTTAATCTGATCAGGTCCCTGAGCCGAAACCTCATACTGGCATGGACCTAATAATTACCGGATCTGGGCAATCTCCATACCCTGCAGGGCAACCCTCTACACCCCACCCCTCCACCCACCGGGTTAACTCCCTTCCCCAGACAATCTCGGTTCCAACTAAAACAAAGCCATCAGTTCACACCAGCCACGGAGATCTAGTATTTAGATCTCCGTGCACCAGTTCATTGGCGTGAGTCAAAGATATCAAACACTCTGGGTTGAAATTTCATCCACACGATACAACAAACAACCGAACAGTGGATCCCTTGGAAAAAACGGACATAATCTGTGTTGAGTTTCTGAGCGGGAGCAACTGTTGCCTCCGGTGGTTGCAAGTCCGACAGGAATAATGAAATCAACTGTCATATTTTATGCCCGTTCTTGGTGTTAATTCGTCGGTAATTACGCCTAAAGGACACGGAGAGGCAGCGGCTGACAAGGCAGGCTTCTGGCGTAATGGCATCTTTAAACATTGAACATCTTAGGGCAGCAAGTCCAACAGGAGTAATGAACCTGTCATGTTTTATGCCAGTTGCTGGCTCTTCTTCCATGCTATTCTATGACAATAATTGCTTTGATGGTGCTGTGTAATAGAGCCATCAAAGGCAAGTGTCTGGAATTGTGGAATCTTTGAAGCAGTCAACAACTTATCTTCAGGCAGTAAGTCCAAGAGGAATAATGGAATAAGGTTCATATTTTCTGCAAGTTATTGATACTTCCTCTGCCTAAGAGTCCACAGAGGAGCACCATAACCAGATATTCAACTTAAGTTTCTGAGAGGATCTCTTTGTTCAAATAAAAAGTTGCCAAAACCCATGCAATAACTGCATAACCTTATATTTCTAACTTAAAAACTCAACAGAAAATACAACTTTAAAATCAGAATATCAGGATTCTAAACCTGGATACGTCAAATCTCAGAGGGACCATGGCTGAAAAGGCTGCCTGGATCTGCACCTTGGTTTGTAATCTTGTAATCGTCTTCAACAAAAACTTTACCCTTGTTGACAACATCACCCAGTTATGTTGCACTACTACATGCCACTTTAACCGAACATTCAAATAGCTTTAAAATGTCTGTACTAGGCCTATCTATAGCCACTTTAACTGTACACTAAAATTGTCGACTACTGCAACTCAATTTCTACAATTATAGTTACTCTTCACAAGTGCCATTTATTCAAACAATCTAGAACAGTGTCACATGTGCAATCACCAAAATCGTCAAGCATCATGACATAAAGCCAGTCTTGAAATCCCATTATTGTTTCAAAATCTTCATTGAAACGTAGACAGCTGGACAGATTTGAATTTCCTGCAGTCAGTTAGGACAAATTGTACTTGCAGTGCATCCACTGCAAAATTGTATCTTTTTCCATAACACGCAACAAGTTCACAAGCTACTTACTATCCAATCATCCAGATCTACTCGTTCCTTCTCAAACCTACCCCTATCTTGGCCTCCAGTTTCTACCTCTCTCAAGTTCTGCAATCAGTCCTTAACGCTGTGACAGATCTTTGAAATGAACTATATACCAAAGGACCCTCGTCAGTTTGCTAATCCTTCATTGCCACCTGAAAATGTGAGCTCCCCTCTGCATGTTTGCCCTCTCTCATGAAGTGTTTCACTTAATGGGTGAAAACTGAACTTCTACCTATCCTGTACCTGATCATCATTGACATGCATCTACATTCATCTAAGCTAAACTCTAAAGTACATTTCTAGGAGTTTATATGGTAAGAGTGTTGAGTAACTGAGAACTGAAGTCATATGTATGTTTCACTGCTTGAAAAGGTTACAGTAACAAGTAGTCTAGACGCTAGCATGCGGACATGTCAAGCAAAAGGTGTGGGGCTTAGACCAAGACAGTAAGCTATTACAAGAGCCATCTGTCCCTTAGTGCAATTGGAATGGGAAGGTCACTTGAGAAGGATCCATCCTTGCAAGCCAAGGCTAAGAAATGAAGTGGCTAACACTTCACATTCATGGCTGCCAGTTTGCTTGAGCTCAAAGAACCTGTCTTCTTCCATAGTCACCCTGAAATAAAAGGTGATCTCATATTGGGTATTTTCCTCTCATGGGTAGAATGGCTGTGGTAGGGGTGCAAATCTCTGCCTTGTATAGCGGGGTGGGTGCAGGGGTGAGTCATCTTGATTAAAGTAGTACAAAGGTGGATTTTCCCACCAATAAGGCCGCCATGATGAAGAGAACCTACTGTTGATGCTATCATTGAGATGATTTTGGGTATATTTTTAGAAATACTAATTAGAAATAATAAAATATTCTAAAGTTTCATCACTCACATAAGAAAACAAATGATACATTGTTTACTTGTCTCTTTCTGAACATTAACAGCATTACATGTCATCTTATAATTCTTATCCATCCTGCATACTTGCCAAAACTGCATCTCTACCATTTTCTGCACAAATCCTTCATTCCAACCTAAAAATGCTCCTTTCTAAAAATCATATATATTTATATATATATATATGTATATATATATATATATATGGCTCTCTCTCTCTGTCTCACCCTGTCTCTGTCTCTGTTGTCTGTCTGTTGTCTGTCTGTCTCTGTCTGTCTGTCTGTCTGTCTGTCTCTCTCTGTATGGCCCTTGGATCTTGACTTGGAATCAAATCTCACCTTACCTGTATCTCAATTTTACTTTGACTGAGCTTCAGTGAATACGTGGGTTTCTATGACTTAGCTGTTTTGGGCATTGTAGAAATCTAGATATTACACTAATGATTACTCTGTCAGATGTAGGCATGCTTCATACATGTACATCTGCACCTAGTTAATTGCAATATAAGGCCCATATAATTACTTTTTCAATCTCAGTAAGTAAGTAAACAATTAAGTAAGTATGCTCAGCCGAATGCTAAAATTCAATATGGCATAAGATAGTGTTGAATAATGACCTTAGACAACGGCAATGCCACACGAATAATAAGATTAACAAAATTATTTCTTTCCACGTGGCCAGGGAGATGGTCAGGGACATGGATAGGGCAGGGACAGGTAGCAGGAACATGCACAGGCGACCATGTGACCTATATAATAACATGCTTTGACACCTACGTACTTATGAATGCATCTACTGTTAATACGTATGGACGTATCTGTCAGATCGAATATTTCTGCTGCTTCAGCTGCATATATTTACTTACTTATTTTCTTCCTAATGCAAGTACTTGCTTAGGGATTTAGGGAGGAACTCATGTGGAGAAGAATGACCTCAGACGTCATATGGTTTTAAAAAATACCATCTACGTTGATTTCATAGGAAGGACCCTGTAGGCATTGAATGCATGTCGTACAGGTTGAAAACTGATGTTAAACGATTGGTCACTGTACCAATCTCCAACTGGCTTTGGGTAATGAAATTATATTATGTAGCTGGTGACCATTATTAAGTTGAGGTCTAATATGAAACCGCATGACATTATAATATTATTTTTTGCAAGAGTAATATGTTTGAGTCCTTCAACACTTAAGAAATAATAAATGAGCTACATAATAATTACCGATCTCAGGTGCACAAGTAAAAACCACACCTAAGCCTTAAAAAGTAGTTCATTGCTGTTAATATTTTGAAGCAGAAAAAAAGAGTGCATCATTATTTTAGTTTAGGATAAAGTTCAAACGGCTTTAGAATCTTTCATGATATATATACTAAGTCTTCAAAGTATTATTATTATTATTATTATTATTATTATTATTATTATTATTATTATTATTATTATTATTATTATTATTATTATTATTATTATTATTATTATTATTACTACTACTATTATTATTATATTATTAGTATTATTATTATTATTATTATTATTATTATTATTATTATTATTATTATTATTATTATTATTATTATTATTATTATTATTATTATTACTATTAGTATTATCATTATTATTAATTTTACTAATTAGTAATCTCATCAATATCTAATGCAAAAGGCATCACCTTTATTAAGACCTCAATTTAATAATGTCCGGAAATGACAGTGACTCCTGTGACACTAGGAATGAAGCACAACAGGCTTTGTGAAGCAACAACAAATTTGAACAACTGAACAAGACAGTCTTTATTGCATTTTAAGAACTTTATTACAGTGACAAGCTTACGGCTGTAGATGTTACATTTAATCAACATGACAATGTTTTGATACCTAAGTCTATACTACAGCAAAAACATTGGTTCTGTATATCGTAGGACTACAATTTTGGTACCTGCATCAATCACATGCTGTATTACAAAATCACTAAAAAATACACTATGAGAGAACTCTATGTGAACTTTCAGCAATTGTCCCTAACGACATGGTGATTACAAAGAAAAAATTCTAAAATATCGTCTGAACGAACTGACCCAGACTGAGGTTAATAGCTAATATAGCTCAGCTTTGTTATGTAAACAAACGTAGAGCATCCTAGCTAATATATCCAGATAGAGTGTTCAATAATCTTCAGTTTGGTATAAATATTATCTCTCTCAGTGCATGGAGAATCTGAGGCACAGCAGTTTGAATACAGCAACGTGTTTCAGATAAAGTTCAGCTACCTTACATCAGACACTAGTTGACACAAAAATATAAAATTTAGCTTTTGAAAGTTTCTCATCAGAAATGAACAGTTGTGCCAATTTTCAGCAAAATTGGAAATGATAATAATGGGCTCGCTATTGATTTGACATGAAAATCCAGCAGTGGTTTTAAAAACTGGGTAATAGGAAAAACATTTTATTTTGTAAAATATTTTTATGCAATGCTGCATCGTTGTATAATAATAATAAACGAATACATCGTCATCATATTTCACCTTGCTAAGCAATGCTGTAATAAAAAGGCAGTTTGACAGCACAAAAACTGCATGCTGTACACTAGGAAAGTTGATAAAGTTTAGGAGTTTATGTTGTAATACTGACTAAAAGGTTAAATTCATGTGTCAATAAAAAAAAATTTAAATTTAAATTTAAAAAATTTTTTGAAAAAATAATTTTTTTTCAAACAAAATTTTTTCACAAAATTTTCAGTCGGGCCTAAAAAAGAGTCGGTCGGGTTACCGGAAACACAACATTATTTTGTTTGGCCTAATGACTCTGAGTTTCTGATATGTTACAATTAAAACATTTTTAAGTTTGTTAATAAATATAGCAAAATTTGTCAACATAAATATCATTTTGAAACTTTCATAATGATGATTTATAATAGCAACAGATTTGATTAAGGTCCACATGAAAGTCACCACTTTATTTATAATGGCATGCACTTTATTCCAATATTAATTGTACTTAATCAATAAGTCATCCAAAGACTGAATATAAAGCAATTATATTATCTGACCAGTGGCAACTCAGCTGTGTTAGCTAACAGGTGACCTGGGAGTCGACCCCAATAAGTCGACCCCAGTCGACTTGGGCATCCCAAGTCGAGTCGAGTCGTTTCTGCCTAGCGCAACTGACCCCCGAGTCGAATTTGTCCAGAAAAGTGACAAGTTGTTTTCTCCACAAGTTTGACTTGAGACACAAATAAATAAATTTATCATATCAACAATGAATGTCACGGCACATTTAAATATCATTTTGAAACTTTCATAAGATGATTTATAATAGCAACAGATTTGATTAAGGTCCATATGTTATGAAAGTCACCACTTTATTTATAATGGCTATTTAACTTTATTCCAATATTAATTGTACTATAATCAATAAGTCATCCACAGCCTAATAAACTTTGAATATAAAGGCTAATTAATTATATTATCTGACCAGTGGCAACTCAACTGTGTTAGCCAACAGGGATACAGCAGGGTCAAGTGGGATCAGATTGGCTGCAAAGTGAACTACTCAGGATACAGCAGAGTTAGATGCAAATGAACATCAGGAACAGATCTCACTGATAGCTGCTGGAGCATTCCACATTTTGTGTGGCAAACTATTCCACCAATAACTGGTCGCTCATTCTACTTCTTTGAATGGCGGAGCATTCCTCCACTAACAGAGGGATCATTCAGTCTTGTCAATGGTGGACCATACCACCTGAAGTGGTTCAACATTCCACATTTTTAACAGCATACCATTCCACCTCCAGTTGGTGGTTCAGCTCAGTCCTATCAAATAGTGCAAAGGTCCACTGAAATATTGGCAGATCCTGGAAGCACCAATTCTCAGGAATTTTGGTACAGCATATTGTCTGGTCATGGGCTACAATTTATAGGCCATATATCCATTATTATCAGGGAACATATATCCACACATATAAACCATAACCATGCTACCTTATTACTATACCATGTACGCAGGTAGTGCACATCACGCTAAGTGTTCAGAGTGGCACTTGACTGCTCTTCTGAAAGTAATGTCTGCTCCTAAGAACACCACTGTAGTTAGAAAACAAAAAGGCAACTAAGCTGTCTAATACGAGAGTATGTTACTTTCACCTTCTGCCCAACTCAGCAACACTTGCTACACAAGGCCACATAACTGTTTAGCCATAAGCCACAGTGACTTGCTACTAAAAAAACTAATATCCATGAGCAATTAAGTTAAATTAGTTTCTGATGTCACCATGCAGCCATAACTTTGAACTGTATGTATGTTTATATCAACTAGTTGCTACTCTTTATAAAAATTATTACCTCATCTAATGCTGTGTACATCAAAGTGTGGATAGGCAGTTGGTTTAATAAAGAATATACTTACTTACTTACTTACTGCTAATCTTGAATATACTTACTTACTTACTTCTAATCTTGAGTTAACTGGCTAGCTTACTAAACTGTCAAAACAGAGGGTGAAGGTCCAAATTTCCACCAGTCTGGAAGATATTGGACCCTAAAATATGTGCATCATCCTTGTGAGGATTAGACCCCATGGGAGAGGATTGGCCGACTGCCCTAATATGCTAACATATGAAGTTGGCAACTCTTCATACACCCATATATGTACCAACCCCATTTTATGGCATTCTTAATTCTGTTTCACTCAACATTCAAGGCGGCATAAACTGAACCCTGATCCCAAATGGCAGAGGCATCCAGCCATACAAAGAGATCTAACAAGACACAGACAGAGGTATAGAGCAATACACAGACTGTTGCTCCCACAGGTTACCCCTCTGCCCGCCATCAGCCAATTAACCCTTTAGGGTAGCCCAGTTCAGCAGTCACCCTGGATCCGTTGGCCTGCAGACCCTCTGCATATCCGGCCTCCCTTTCTTCTAATAATTTATTTTCCCAAATGCAATTTACAGGCGGCGAGATCACAGCCAATGAATTCGCAGACAGATTTCTGCCATAATATGGCCAGGATCTGGCTTATAACTGAATAAACAGACAGTTATAGAGTCCTACTGTATATTCCAGATGTAATCTCCAGGTAGCCCAGATCTTCCTTCAGCCTGACTTAGAAGTTAGGTAAACAGATTGCCATGGATTTCATGTTCTGAACACAGTCATCTATTTTCGGAAACTTCGCAATTTCCAATAACCGATACCACCGGTCCTATCCACCTTTCTTTCAACCCAAATTTCTATTCTGGAACCATTTTCACTCAACTAGGCACTACAGTATTATCTGCAAAGCAACTGTCAATTAAACGTGTCTAAAGACAAGAAGGTGCATTCTGTATTGGAGGACATGACATGAAGTATCTCTTTGCTCTAAGCATCTGCTCTGAGCATGTGGAACCTTTCTTTGTCTAATCTATTATGCTGTTATGAAACTATTGTCATTTATGACACTATTATAGTTACTCTGGCAGCTGCAACACGTTTCTCTATAATAAATTTATGAGAGTTCACTCAGTCCAATCTGTTCAGTTCCCTATTGTCATGTCGTACATGTTTTATGCTTTACATTAAAGGCACTACAGGAGTTAGTACCAGAGATGCATTCTGGATAGATGGTCTGAGACATACCTAATGTCTTGTCTCAGCCTTGGTTTCACTTTAACCTGGATCTTGAAGCAGGGTACCTCAGGTGTTGTTGCAGGGTGTGTCTTGGGCCTCATCTTGGTAATCCCTGTTGGGGTCTTACTAGTAACTAGTCTATATTGAGATTTAGCACACCACAGCTCCGGGCTTAATGTGAACTATGAACAGGCTATAAAATGTAATCATTGATTTCCACAAAGTCAAATACTGCTGATACTAAGTTGCTTGCTACAGCAATCTAGTGCTACATGTCAACTTAGGACACGAATAGAAAGCGGTGAAATCAACTGACATCCATCCGTCCTACTCACTCTCTGCTGTTTAATTCAGTAATTTGATTTCAATGATGGATGACTTTACAGGTCATATAAGGACCGCTGATAAAAAGTCTACAATTTTGTGCAGTAGTTTTCTGTCTGCTAGTGGTCTTTCATTGTATATAATTACTAGTAATAACATTGACTAAAATTGATAACTATTTTGCAAGTCAGGAAGTAGAGAAAAACAAATTAAGGTCCATTCATTCATTCGTTCATTCATCCATTCAATCACTCATTCATTCAATCATTCAATCATTCATTCTTTCGCTCATTCATTCATTCATTCATTCATTCAGTTTTATCTCAGACTTCTACGTGAAAGTCCCAATGTCTCGGTCTCTGTCTCGTCTTGGGATGGGTTATCTTGAGTCTTGTCTTGATCTCAACATGTCTTGGGTTGCATCTCTGACTTGGTCCTATAAAAGGTCTCTTGGGGACAGAGTAACCTTTACAGAAGCTCATAAACAGATTTATGATTGAAATATTGTCAGACAATATTCAAACGGTATTTCTTCTGTATATATGTGCTGCGTGCGTGTGCGTGCGCGCTTGTGTGTGTGCGCGCGTCACGCGTGCGCGTATGTACATATACCAATGATTTGATGACAGTGCAGAAAGGATCATCACAGAATATTCCCTTTAAAACGTAAATTATACATGCAAGGCCAAGGTGGTTCACTAACTTAACTAACTGCCTTTGAAGAAAATAAAATTACCATAATATACCAGTCTATTGAACTGTCATTTGAATGATTTGAAGAACCTTCCACCTACACAGGTTTTTATAAAATGAAAATTTCTATCACCTAACACGTTGGCCGCTAGGGACGTGTTAACTATACAGAATTATGAAACTGATAACATTCTAAAAATCATCAGTTGTCTCCCATGACAAGTGCTCTGATGCATTCAACTTTAAAGAATAGACCCACCAACAGCCAAATCTGTCAATACGAATCTCTCTCTCTCTCTCTCTCTCTCTCTCTCTCTCTCTCTCTCTCTCTCTCTCTCTCTCTCTCTCTCTCTCTCTCTCTCCCCCACACACACACTCTCTCTCACTCTGTCTCTGTGTGTTTGTCTGTCTCTCTCACACACTCTTTTTCTCTGTGTATGTCTATCTGTGTCTGTCTGTCGTCTGTCTGTCTGCCTGTCTGTCTCTCAGAAGCCAAGGCTAAACCGCCACATCAGTAATGCACACCTCTGCCTGATATTCAGATAAGAGCGCTATCCGAGACATTCGATTGCCTTGCTTAACCGTAGCAGAGAAGACCGCGCCACATAGTCTTACCTGGCAAGCGGCATGTTAACCCTCTAACAGGGATCCTCTGATCAACCAGGACTGGATTATGTGCAAGGCAGATTCAGGCGACGGAAATGCCACAAAAGAACAACACAACCGTCGAGGCAATTGGTTTTCATTCAATCGAAATAATCCAGAACTCCTTGGAGTCTTCAATTACTGCTAATTCGTCGGACAATCGTTTTCTTTCGTGGCTGTCACAAAGTTCGCATCAATCCTCTTCAACGTCATACCATCGATTGTATCGACCGGTCTATGCTAAACTTCGATCTGTTCTAAATTATCCCATTCCTCTCGCGATGAACTGTTTGGAAACAAAGTTGAACGTATCGCATCGCCCAACACTCACAACCGTTCATCTCCATCTGGCGTATGTCGCTTCTCCGATCGACTACTTCAGCAGCAGCAACGACGGCAACAACCTTTCTCCCCCGGGAGAAAAAATGTAAGCCAACTGTAATGGACGAGTCCATTCGCATCGGAGGAGACGAAGGTATGACGACGGCATTAGACGAAGGAAGCTTCGCGCGCACGCTCTTGGAGCTGCCGCTGCGGCTGGTGGTGATGGTGGTGGCGATGTTTATTCAACAGGACTTTAGTTCGGGTCTGTTTGAAGTTTCGCAGCCGACAACACTGATTAGTCAGTTCCCTTGGCATTCGCCCAAAGCGTCTCCATCACTGAATCTCCCATAAGACATGACACCCCACACGTTGACTGCGCCAAGGCACGTGATCGCGCACCCGATACGGCCCTAAGTGACTGGATTAAGGTCGCGGTCGGCTTTGCCCCTCGGGTCACAAGAGATGACCAGATGTGGTTTATGGTGTGCTAATTAAGCCATCAAACACTCCGGTCCCTCTTCTAAAAGCACATTAAAGAAAGAATTGATAGATGAATAGCATCTTCAATTATCGCCTTTTTAGATTTCTCTTCCTTTCTTCTCTTCCTAGTTTGTCTTCTTGCTTTCATTTACTGATCATTAGTATCACAGTCATTTGACAATCAATTATCTCCGTAAAAACGAGACTCGAGGTCTCAAACTTCATTCAATTGAACTCTGCTTACATTGTGTCTAAAAGCTTTATCATCTGTAAATTTATAAAAAAATATTATCGTTTTCTTTATTTGTCTTATTATAAAAATATGAACAAGGTATCAATGATTTACGTCCATTTTAAATATAGACCTAACAGTGAGTATATTCTGCATCCGGATGACGTGGACTATGGCCTGAATGTTGGCCGTATAAGGCGTGAATGTAGTCAGAGCTTCCTAAGCGGTCACTGAGGATTAGATTGCTTTATGTCCATGATTTTGGACAGACTTTTAAAGCTATATAGTAAAGGTGCAGATCAACATCCAGTAATTTTGTATCATTTGAAAAACTGTGCATGGTCGATGTAGCCTCTGTTAAACAAAGTCTGACTAGATTATACTGCACTGTGTCCAGTAGCGGCGCCAGGATTTCAGGTTTGGGGGGGCTAAAACCCCAATTCCTTCCCTTTCTCCCCTCCTCTCTGGCATTGGCAGTAATTTCCCACTTTTGTTTGGGGGCTGAGCCGCCGATAGGGGGGCTTCAGCCCACCCTAGCCCCATGCTCACGCCGCCACTGACTGTGTCCACAGCTAAATTGGTCTCCTACTCCTAGGTAACCTCTACATGCTTCGCCAATGTATATCTTCTGTTGTTTGCCTCATTTGATGTGTTGGTTACCAAATAAATTCAATTCAATTCAATTCAATCGCATACAACGCTTCTCAACGCGGGCTTTTATAGAAGGCCTAGTATCGTTGTCTGCTACAATATAGGCACCCGGCAAAAAGAGAAATTTAGACGATTGTCTTATGAGTTAAAATTAAAAGGTAGATAATTTCATCCACTTTCTTTCCGATGGTCGTAGACATCAAGCTGTGCCGTAAGTGACTTCGTGACAAGGTCAATCTTATGGTCATGGACGCCGTACAAGTTCGACAGTATACATTCGGTCAATGCAATTGGTGAGGCTATGGCAGTGGCGTACCGAGGGGGGGGCAGGGGGCGAGTCGCCCCGGGCGGCACTTGAGCAGAGGCGGCAAAATAGGGTTGAAGAGAAATAAAAGGAGTGAATGCAGAAAAAAAATAGAAAAAGTGTAAGAGAAAGTAATAAAAGTAGACAAAGAAGGAAGGAAAGGAAGAAAAATAATCCAGAAATAGCATACAGTGGCGTAATGAGGGGGCGGCACGGGCGGAGGACAGGGCTTCTGACAATGATAGTTTAAGAAGGCGAAAAGCAAAAAAAAAAGGTCATCAGAAATTTTAGCGGAAGTAATAAAGAAAATTTCCGAAATTTCCAAAATTAAGTGCGCAGCGCGGCATTTTGGGCCGCCGCCCCGGGCGGCATTTAAGCTCCGTACGCCACTGGGCTATGGGCATTCAAACAATGTTCAAATTTCCGTAGCCTCGCATGACTACTCATGATGAAGGAACTCATACACTGCTTTTTATAATGTTACAGCCTTACAGGTGATTTGAAGCGTGGTTTACTACTCCAATCTACAAACCAATGGCTTCTGTATACCGGGTAGGCTAGTCATATCAAAGGCTATTGTAATATTCATTCATTCATTCCAAAGATTTATATAGCGCCCCTTCAAGGTTACTACTCAGGAGTGCTCCCGACCCAACCCCGGCTGAAAAGGATGGTTTTAAGGCTATAGTTAAGTCTGTACAGCAACGTTTAAGTCTGTGTGTCAATTTATTGCTCTGACTACTTACTAATCCAGCTGGTAACAGTTCACAGTTCAAATCCAGGACCAGAAGTGTAATACCAAATCAGATATTTGTACATAAAGAGAGACATTTTTCGTGTGTATGTGAGACAGATATTATTATTGTAGGCGTTGATTGGTGGGGACGACGTTAACGCAACGCTTGTGAATAAGCTGATGCCCTGCGCTTGGCTTTGGAGACTGTGATTACGATTACGACGATGATGAAGATCATTCAATTATTTATGCTCACCTGAAGTCTTGTGAAAGGTATCGACATCCATCGTCGAGTTTCACCCTTGAATTGCCATGCAGCCTGGTATATGCATTTAGATCTTTGGTCCAGACTTATAAGGCGCAACATAATTCGATGCCATTGTGTTGATTAATTCTTTCTGTCGCCATCTACCAGCAAATGTTAACAATGCACCACTTCCCTTCCTCCCTCCAGCCCTCCCTCCTTCCCTCCCTTCCCTCTCCCTTTTTCGCTACCTTCCTCCTTGAACCATTCAACACAAGTGAGCGTATAAATTAACAGAAAAATCGGTCCTCCCTCTTTTCTGTTCTCTGGCTATCCCCTTCTGTTCCTTCCCATTCCATAGCCCGCACCATCCACCTCCCCCAGTCACCTTTTCTTTTGTTTGTCTCTGCCAATCGCCCACTTGCCTTTTCCGACAGCTGGAAATCCATGATGACTGCTAATTGAAGAGAGACCCCATCATTTCCAGCGTACTTAATCCCTCTGCAATCCGCCCTCACCAGCTCAGTCCGTCTCACAGGCAGACTTAGCGAACGGGCATTCATAGGGGTCATGCCATTTCTCCCTCGCTCACTCTCCCACCCCACTGTCCTATTATTATTCTTTCCCTGGCCCTGGCCGTTGTCAGGTCACCTGCCAATATTCGACGAACTTGGCGCTTGCTGAGCTGCACGTCCCCCATTTGGCTACTCTTCAGAACTAGACTGGTCTTAATGTAACCTCTCCACCCCTCCCCCACCCATCCCCTCTCCCCACCCCCACCAGCGAGGACCGCGTGACACGGCGGTGGCACTCGAGGGACTGGGGAAATGGGTTCACACCCCCTTCCATTTCAACCTAGGCAGGACGCAGATGCGCCTTATTCGCACTTATAAATCTCGCTGTTCTAATCACCTATCCGCCCTGTCGTCCGTCCACCCCCACCCCCACCATTCGCATGTTACTTCTCCCTCCCAGTCATCCGGAGTCAGCCAGGTGATGGTCGAATGATTCACCTTTGCACACGTGGTTAGAATCCCGTCTCAGATAGGGTACGTCGTGTGAAACTGCAAGGGGGGGCGTTATAGTAGGCCTAAATGAGTTTGGAGGAGGTTGAACTGGGTGTCACGTCGTCACTGGATGCTTGAGTTGTGTCTGCGCCTCGGCCAAACGATCGTTCGACCTTACTACTGTCCTTCTGAGAAGGGGTTTCCACAGGGGGGCATATAGCAAGTGCGTAATGTGTATGAGTGCATCTTTGTCCATACTTGAAGAAGTAGGAGGAGAATGAGGATGAGGATGAGAGGACGACGACGACGAAGAGGAGGAGAATGAGGAGGAAGAGGAGGAAGAGGAGAAGAATGATGAGGAGGAGGAGGAGGACGACGACGACGACGAAGAGGAGAAGGAGGAGAATGAGGAGGAGAATAAGGAGGGAGAGGAGGAGGAAGAGAAGGAGGAGGAGGAGGAAGAGAAGGAAGAGGTGGAGCGGCTGAGCGGCGCTGATGAAGCCAATTCCTTAATCTATAGCTTGAGAGGTTGCCATGAGTATGAAGCATTAGCGCTTTATGTTCTTAGCCTCGGCATATGAAGGCGGATTACGAGTCTTCTCCAGTGACAGTGAACGGTTAGTGTACTCATTCAGTTGAGTTCGCTAGGGAGCGCAAGTGGAACTGAAATCTCGAAACAAATGTCTGCCCTTGTGTGAATTTGAACCCCGGTCTCTCGCCAGACGGTATGGTACGCTGACCTCTAGCCTATTGAGCACCCCAGGTTTCTTTTAAATGACTGAATGGAAGACAATGACTGAGCGAACAATGGCAAGTGATCAAGCTAAGAAGAAAACGTCGTATACATACATTAATGTATGAGCACTTGTTATAGGACAACCCCTCTGACTAGACGCAGCGCTCGTGAATAAGCTGGTGCCCTGCGCTTGGCTTTCGAGTGGCTCTTTAGAAGTTTGGAGATTACGATTACGATTACGATAGCGCCCCTTCAAGATTTCTACTCAGAGGCGCTCCCGACTACAGCGCAGACACTGAATCGGAGTTTCACGCCGAAGGCTCGAAGCACATGAGCAATTGCGAGTGAAGGACTTGCCCATGGTCCCTACGTGTCCAACGTCTGCATATTATTTGCCCCTGCAAACTGAAAGGCGCTTTAAAAATTCACGATTAGCTTACCTTACTGCATAATGGACAGTACACGTCAGCCTAAGACGACACTGAGAACGTTCGTATGCCTATTACTCCTCTCAGCCTTGAAAACCCCTTTTAACCCCTTTGACTGAGCGGTGCTGATGAAGCCAATTCGTCGGACTAAACTCGCCAGGGACTAAGGTCGACTTGTGCTGCGCTATATATATTCTCTATTCCAGTTAGACCTGTAACGACGTGTAGGGCTACACAGATGAATAGCACAGTTTGAATAATTAATGCACGCCTGCGGCTATGAAGGCATGATGCTGAGCAAAGAAGTATACCGTTCAACGCAGAAACTAGAATCACTGCTCCCAGAGCGTTCTCTCTTCTTACAGGTTAATTTTTCTTCTTTGCGGGTTCAGTTGGTGACTGAACACCAAGAGTACCAAAAGTCAACGGCCTACGCTATAGGCAGTATGAGAATTGTAGAAAAAGAATTGGGGGTCAGACTTTGATCCATGTGGAGTTTGGGTGTGTAATGAAGACTTAACAATGGGGTATTAAGAAAGACTGGGGCGAATCCCTCCAACCCCCGGCTATAGGGGTGTCCAGAAAAATGACAAATCGCAGAAAACACCCATATTGAAGTTTTTCCCGTTATTCTATTCATCTATTGTCTATAAATATTTTTACAGAATTTTAAAAAGTTATCCTGAGGTCCCTCAAAGCCCCTGAACATACCCTACTTAAGTCCCCAGAACTGAAGACGCCCATGCTCGGATCTTGGATATTGTCGGATATTGTCGATTTACTCTTTTTATCACAAAAAATTAACTAAGAGTCCAATTTGGATGAACCTTGTACTGTTTATTTGTCTCGATGAGAGCTACATTCAGATGAAATATAGATGCTAAATTCGTGGTCATTCAAGGTCATTTCAAGGTCGTAAGAAACGAAATCGAACAAAAATTTAAGAAAAATAATCAGATCTCAGCCAATAATTGATAAAATTGGTTAATTCTTTTTTGTATTTCTCGTCTGGATAAGGGCTACCTGTGATAAGAAACAAGGGTACCAAATACAAGACGATCAAAAGTTATTTTAATTACAAAAGGTCAATTTTAGAGTAAAAATCATTGTCTGAAATTGACCTTTTTGTCCTTTAAATAACTTTTGATCGTCTTACATTTGGTATCCTTGTTTCTTATCACAGGTGCCCTTTTCAAGACGAGAAATGAAGAAAGAATTAAAAATTTCAACAATTATTGGCTGAGATCTGATAATTTTTCTTTGATTTTTGCTAGATTTCGGTTATTTTGACCTTGAAATGACCTGAATGACCTTGAATCTAGTATGTATATTTTACCTGGATGTAGCTCTCATTGAGATAAACATAACAACTTAAAGTTCTTCGAGATCAGACTCTTCGTTACGTTTTTTTTTATAAAAAGAGTAAATCGACAATGGACCCAAGTTCCAAGATCCGAGTTCTTAAGTAGGGTATGTTCAGGGGCTTTGAGGGACCTCAGATCTTTTAAAATTCTGTAAAAATATTTATAGACAACAGATGAATAGAATAACGGGAAAAACTTCAATATAGCGATTTGTCATTTTTCTGCACACCCCTACCCCGGCTATTCTCACCCTGGCTATAGGCCTACTATGTGCAAGTCAAGTCGAAGTGATACATAAGGCCTGTATAGGGCCTATCTTCGTTTATTGATCAGTTCTGGATGTCACACCGCATCCAGGTACCAGGGATGGGCAGTAATCTTAATTGAAATTACGTAATTGAAATTAGGCCTACTTGAAATTGCACAATTTGTAATTTGTTAATTTGTAATTCAATTACATTTCCCATGTATTTTGTAATTTGAAATTACATTTCATGTCCCAAAGTAATTTGTAATTCAATTACATTTTTCCGCGTAATTTGCCCATCCCTGCCAGGTACAAGGAATAAGCTGGTTCCTGCGACTTCGCTTTTGTGGGTGCTCTAAAAATCTCAAGTGTAGCCTACGATTACGATTACATGAAAAATTAGATTGTGAGTTTGTTGCTATCATTGTTCTCAAATGATATTCCGCATCACGAGATTAGGCCTATAGTCCGGCAGAAAATCAGAATTTTTCCTACACGACACGTACTGTAGTCCGAAAATAAATGAGTTTACAAATCGGGTCTAATCATTTTTGTTGCGTGGTTACCTGATTCCGAAAACTGAGATTTTGTGTCGGCTTTGTGTTATTTGGCGATGTGACCCGAACTGTTGCTGTAGTTGGACGTAGCCTACTTGGACTCTTCTGTCTGTTCTGTCATATCCTATCCATGAAAATCGCGAGCCATCTCTAATATCACAGGTGCATGTATTTGGTTGACATTATCTTCGCTTCTAGGCCTACTTATGATTCTAGCCTTTCTTCTCCAATTTCTATTCTTAACAATATCCAGGGCAATCCAGGCATGCCACATAAAAGGTCATGAGAATTCCAGAAGACTGAAAACAGTGTAACAAAGCCATGCGGCATTAACTTTGCAATGTGTCAAAATACAAACTGAGAATGTTAGACAGAAATATTGAGGCAATATGATAAAAAAGTGTGCTGAGCCAAGAAGTTAGTTAAACATCGCCAATGAACATCGAAAAGTCACCATAAATATTCACGATAGAATATATGGTTGTTAAATGCCCCAATGACAAAACAGCAACATAAGATCAACAAAACTTCTGAAATTCCGAAATTTTCCAGATTAAAGTTCTACTGACTAAAACGAGGTTCTCAAATCTTCAGCTTAGTCTCTTCCCCTCCCCAACCTTACCCAACCCCATATACTAACTTTTTGATCCGCTAGTGTATTTTGTAACTTCATATAATTGACATCTTCCATTCTTTCCTTCTCCACTTCCACCTGTGTTTCTCCTATTTTCCCCTTCAACTCCATCCTGCACGTAGACACTTTCTCTATTAACCCTCCTTCTCTTTCTCTCCAAATCCCACCCCATTATTTTCATCCTTCTCCACATATCCCGTTTTGTGTTCCAACTCTCGTCCTTCTTATCCTTGACGTATTCAGTATGCTTCTCCTCCTCATCCACCTCCTCTTCCTCCTCCTTCTCTTCTTATACTTTCTCCTCTTCGTCCTCTTTCCCCATCTTTTCCTCCTCTGAATCTTCATGTTTCTCCTGCTTTCTTCCTCCTCTTCCTTCTCCTGCTCGTCCCCATCTTTCCTCTCTTCTTCTTCTTCTCCTCCTCCTCCTCCTCCTCCTCCTCCTGCTCCTCCACCTCCTCCTCCTGCTCCTGCTCCTGCTCCTCCTCCTCCCTCCTCCTCCTCTTCCTCCTCCTCCTCCTGCTCCTCCTGCTCCTCTTCCTCCTCCTCCTTCTGCCTCCTCCTCCTCCTCCTCCTCCTCCACGTCCATCTCCTCCTACTCCTCCTCCTCCTCTCCTCCTCCTCCTCCTCCTCTTCCTCTTCCTCCTCTTCCTCCTCCTGCTCCTGTTCCTCTTCCTCCTCCTTCTCCTCCTCCACCTCCTCCTTCTTCTTCTCCACCTCCTCCTTCTTCTTCTTCTCCTCCTCCTCCTCCTCCTCCTCCTCCCTGCTCCTCCTGCTCCTCCTCTTCCTCATCCTCCTCTTCCTCCTCCTCCTCCTCCACCACCTCCTCCTCTCCCTCCTGTTCCTGAACGAATGTCGACATACATCTGCAAATGTTCAACCCTAAGGGACACGCTGTGCATTCATAAATCGCCGTTCTTTCCCTGTCGCCAGCAGCAGAGGACATGCGTCACCCAGCGCCACACCCTCCCCCACCTGTCCAGCCTCCCACTAGAAATGCCGTCTGACTTTCCACTCATGAACAGGTTGATGATGCTCAAGATTCATGACTCTAACCATCACCGTCCGTCCTCAGAGTCCTCTGAGCATCGAAACGTGAGTGACTGAGCAGTGAACGAGTGAAAACTCCTAATGCAAGTGGACATAGGCGCAGGCACCATTTCTGAGTGCGGCCTCTGACGGACGAATCCAGGAGGGGCCAAGTAAGGGAGATTTAACTCTGTGTCGCCAAAATTCAAACATGTTTGTGATCGTCGAGAATTAGTCAAGCGTGTTTGCAAGTCGCAAAAATTGTCATCACTTCGTTTTACTCGTCGCGAATTTCTTGGATGGCTTTTTGAGTCCATCCTCAATCTTGTATGTTTGGTGGATAACTTGTACTTCTTTCCTCTTGCTAGCACTACAGGATTCCCAGGTTTTTATAGCTTATTAAGAATACTTAGGCACAAAACATCTTTAGTTAATGGTCAAGGGGAGTCAAAGCCTAAGCCCTAAGGACCTAGAAGGTACATACCTCCCACACAATTCTCCACTTTTTGAGTGGGACCATGGTCCATTTATCTCTTTGCCAAGATTCCGTTGCAGTGGAAATGACAAAATATAACCTGAGTCATAGCTATACACTTCGCTTTTGATTAAAACATCAACTTACCAACATCAATATCGCCGACGTTGTCGTCATTATTGTCGCTCTCGATGTCTTTATTTTTTGTTCTGCTTTGTCATCATTTGTCGTTCTCGTGTAATCGTGGTCGTTGTCATAATTTTTTGCCGTCGTCAATTTTCCCGGCCACTATTATAATCGTCGTCGTCGTCGTCGTCTTCATCATTGTCGTCGTCGTCTTTGTAGTCGTCTGATTAATTGGAAAACTTTGTCGACTGAGTCGCTTTTCGGTGCACTGTTTGTAATCAGTTTCGATTGACATTCAACTACAATGACCCGGATGACAATCAGTCCGCCTGTCTGTCTCTCTCTTGCATCTGTCCGTCCGTCCGTCTGTCTCTGGCATCCGTCTGTCCGTCTATCTGTCTCTCTTGCATCCCGCCGTCCATCCATCCGTCTGTCTCCCTCTCTTTCATCGGTCCTTCCGTCCGTCCGTCCGTACGTCTCTGGCATCCGCCCATCCGTCTGTCCGTCTGTCTTTCTCTCTTGCATTCGTCCTTCTTTTCGTCCGTCCGTCCGTCCGTCCGTCCGTTCGTTCTTCCGTCTAGTCTACTGCCTGGTACTACAGCCGTGATTACATCGTGGACAGTGAATATAGTTCAGCGTCGTCGCATTGTACAAAGATTAATTCAAGAGACCTTCTGTTGCCCTGTGATGTGGATGGCGTCGCAAAATAATGATTCGGGAACCTTGATCCGACTCATCAAGTGACTCCTCCTTCTCCATCGCAGCCAATGCACCGGAAGGCATCCTTAAGTCACGTGACTATATTCCACTTACGTTCTTCCAAGGCGTCGAAATTCATAATTCTGTACACTGCCCCCCCGCCGTCTATGTATTTGCATACTGTCCTATAGCGTCGATGTATCGGCGTACTGTCCCTCAGGCCACCGTTTCCGCTACTGTCCCTCAATTCTTGTCTTCGCACGCTACTCAGTCCATTTGGGTGAATCGTGGGATTGCGTTTCAATGCGTCATTATAGTTATTAGGCAAATTCATATTATACACAGGTCTAAATAAACAGACATGCATGTATACATACATACATACATACATACATACATACATACATACATACATACATACATACATACATACATACATACATACATACATACATACATACATACATACATACATACATAAATACATAGATACATACATACATTACATACATACATACATACATAAATACATAGATACATACATACATACATAAATACATACATACATACATACATACATACATACATACATACATACATAAATACATACATACATACATACATACATACATACATACATACATACATACATACATACATACATACATACATACATACATACATACATACATACATTACATACATACATACATACATGCATACATACATACATGCATTCATGCATAATGAATGCATAATGCATGCATGCATACATGAATTCAAACATACATACGTACGTACATACACCGTAGCAATACACGTTAATACATTGTGACTAATTTCGATTGTTTCCATCCTTTGCATCTGCGCCTCCTATTATAGGAATCTTCATTTCCGTTGACATCGTCCACCTGCATCGTAACACGCAACAATCTCTGTTAATCGTTACGTATACCTTAATGCCATTGTGGCTTACTAGGTATCTGTGGCACCTTTGATATATTGTGTGTGTGTATATATATATATATATATATATATATATATATATATATATATATATATATCAGGGCGAAGGTAGCCTACGTCTATGTCGTGATCACTCTTTCCGTCCGTTCGACTGTATGCCTGTCTGCCTGTCTCTGGGTTGTGTCTGTCCGTCCATCTGTCTCTGTGTTCATTGATGGAGCACCGGTAGCTCAGTGGACTCATCTGATCGAATATTCAGAGAAAATGAGATTCCTTCTAGAAGACAATCCATCCCAATATGAGAGGCAGTTGCATTCGTCTCCTGCAGCCCCAGCATCACCATCGCCACCATCACCACCATCACCATCACCACCATCACCATCACCAGCAGCAGCAGCAGCAGCCGTGGATGCCTTGCCACGTCGTCTATCAGAGAAGACGACGACGACGAAAGATGCTGCGGCAGAAGAGATGGAAGTTTAAATTATTCATCATGTGCTCACCGTGGGCGAGAAGCATTTCTGGCGCCACCTACCGTCATCTATGCCACTGCCTCTCTTCTGCCTCATCTACGGTGCCTCTCTCTTTGTCTCTGTCTGTCTGTATGTCTGTCTCTCCTCTCTGTCTGTCTCTGTCTGTCTTTGTCTGTGTGTGTGTCTGTCTCTCCTCTCTCCTCTCTGTCTGTCTGTCTGTCTCCGTCTGTCTGTCTGTCTGTCTCTGTCTCTCCTCTCTGTCTGTCTGTCTCTCCTCTCTCCTCTCTGTCTGTCTGTGTCGGTCTGTCTATCGGTCTGTCTGTCTCTGTCTGTCTCTCTGTCTCTGTCTCTGTCTCTGTCTCTCTCTAGATGCCTTCGACTCCGTCTGTTTGTACCTCTGCCTTTTTGTCGGTCTGTGTATGTCTAGGTCTATGTTTATGCTGTAGTCAACGTCGTCGTTGTTTTGAATGATGATGGACGCCGTCGATGTCGTCGTCGTCATCATCAGCGTCACTGCTAAGAAAAAGCGTATACAGCAGGTGAAGAGAGAGGGAGGAAGTTAATACAGCGCTCAAGCACCATCGACAGATTCCAAGAGAAGGAGGAGGAGGAGGCAGGTGGGGAGGAGGAGGAAGATAAAAAGATGAAGAGGAGGCGGAAGAAGAAGAGGAGGAGAGGAGGAGGAGGAGGAAGAAAAAGAAGAGGAGTAAGAGGCAGATGGGGAGGAGGAGGATGGTGAAAAAGGTTAAGAGGAGGCGGAAGGAGAAGAAGAAGAGGGGAAGAGGAGGAAGAGGAAGAAGAAAAAGAAAAGGAGGAGGAGGATGTTGAAAAAGAAGATAACGGAAGAAGCAGTGGAGGAGGAAGAAAAAAGGAAGAATAGGAGGAGGCGGAGGAAACAGAAGAAACAGGAGAAGAGAATGAAAATGGGAGGAGGAGGAATAAGAAGAGGAGGAGGAGAGGAGGTGGAAGAAGAGAAAAAGGAGAAGAAGGAGAAAAAGCAGAGGATGAAGAGGATGAGGCGAAGGGAACAGAAAAAGAAGAGGAGGAGTCGGCGCAGGAAGCACGAGGACGGAGGATGAGACGAAGAAGGACAGGAAAGAAGCATAGAAGAGTAGCATAGGCAGAGAGGGCAAAGAGAAAAGGGAGAGAAAGTGGGAGACGATATGAGCTAAATTAAGGAGACTCTCGTCAGCGCTGATGCAGTGTTTCTCAAACGACGGCAATTGCTCGTCAGATGATGAAGCACTAAAGGACTGAGAACTAAGAAGAAAAGAAACCGAGGACAAGAGGCGATGAAGCAGAGAAGAGCAGGAAAGGATTAGGCGAAGGGAATTTGGAGGAGGATGGATGGAGGACGAGGAGGACTAGAAGAGAAGATGGAAGAGGAGAAGGGCAAAAAGAATTAAAAGAAAATTAAGAAGAATAAAGCGAAAAATAGGGGGAAAGATGTTAATGAAGGAGGAGGAGGAGGAAGAATAGAAGGAGGAAGATGAGAAGGAGAAGGAAGAGGAGAAGAAGAAAAGACGAAGAAGGAGGATGACGACGAAAAAGAGGAGGAGGATAAGAAGGAGAAGGAAAAGAATGAGGAGGAGGAGGAGATATTGATGAAGATGATTTAAGTAATTAAAAAGATAAAGAGGTATGAGCGAAGGACGCGGAGGGATGGAGGAGACTGATAGAAGGTGAAAGAGGAGAAATTGAAATATAGTAGGAGATAAAGAGGAAGAGAAGTAGGACCTATTTGATGACCACCAGAATTTAGAACGATCGAAGAAGTTGATGACAATCTGAAGAGCATCCGTAAAACAACTTCACGCTTATTCATATTAACGAATATAAACATACCTACAAACAGACATAGTGGGATCGGCACGAAGACAAGTACAGAGACAGACGTAGAGACGACGGCAGAGAAAGATGTGCAACCAGAGATGGAGAAGGAGACAGAGAAAGAAAACTTAATGATTGAATGAATGACTGAATGAATGAATACAAGTCTTTAGATAAATAAAATAGGTCATTAATTAATTAATGTAGTTTAGTAGTTATTTAAATAGTTACCAGACCTATTATGAAGAACGCACCATCTCTGGAGACATTTAAATTACAGCTCAAGACTTATCTTTTTAAACAACCTTATGACTACCATTAACTTTTTTGTACATCACACACCCCTTTCCTTCGGCCTCGGCTCAGCTACGGCGATATACAGATCGTCTTATTATTATTATTAGAGTCACTGTGTTCTGTGCACTTAAAGTAGGCCTACTTTTAGCATTAGCAATTTACGTGTTTTTCTTGAAACTTGAAAGTTTAAATAAATTTAAATCATTCCGAATACGAAGTTACGTAACGCAATGTCTCCTTTACCTCACGAATCAATAACTGACTTGCTGAAAAATATTTCAGGTAGGCCTAGCCAAAGTGCCGCGCCCTCCTCAAGCAGGCCCGCCGAGAGGGGGTCAGGGGGGGCAAATGCCCAGGGGCCCGGCGACTTTTAGGGGCCCGGGCCGGGCCCGCAATCAACTTTTGATATATATTATAATAAGATATACAAAGTTTATGATGTTAAGCCTTATAAAATATAACGTAACACGTAACGAGGGGGCCCGGGAGGGCGGAAAATGCGGCTTGTGACAATTTTCCTTCTGACAATTTCACGGAAAAGCAAAAAAAAAGGTCATCAGAAATTTTTGTGTGGAAGTAAGAAAAAAATTCAGTTTGTTCAAAAAAAGTTAGGGGCCCGTGACTGCTCTGCCTAGGGGCCCGGAATTTCTGTCGGCGGGCCTGTCCTCAAGTGGCCGCCCGGTGAAACCGCACCCCCTTGCAGTGCTTGCACCCCACGCGCCGACACTGATGTAGCCTAAATTAGTAGGATGTCGGACGGATGTGAGGTACATACATACAGTCGACGTGTTTTGAATGTCGACAGTTGACTGCTAACTGTATTTTCTTTCCGTTGTATTTGCTAATTGTGCAGACTGCAACGACCTCGTTTGAATTCCTCGTCCACTTCTGTCTTCTCTTGACGAAGACTTATCGTGTGAATTAACTGAGCATCTCTTGTAAACTCCTTTTCTCCTTTCTTCTTCTTCTTGTCCTCTGTCTTTCAGGAAATGAATTCTGCGAACCTATAGAGCTACGTTCAACACATCTTCAAGATAATTATATTATTATTCGTTTTACGTATGCTATAAAAACAGGAACAAGCGGGGGGAAGAGGAAGAACAAAAAGGAAAAGAACAAAAACACCAAGAACAAGAACATCAAGAAGCAATATAAGAATAAGAAGATATAAAGAAAGGTGGAAGAAAGGAAGGAAGGAGCGAAGGAAAGAAAAAATGAATGAATGAATGAATTAATGAATGAATGAATGAAGGAAGTAAGGAAGGAAGGAAGGAAGGAAGGAAGGGAGGAAGGAAGGAGGGAAGAAAGCAAAAGAAGAAAGTAGGACTATGGGAGACAATGGAAGAGGCGCCGAATAACAGAGGAGAAAAGAATGAAGAAAGGAAAGGCGGAAATACGGAAGGTAGAGAGAGACAACAGTTACTGAATGACTGACTGAAAGAATGAATTAACGAAGAAAGCACAAATGAAGGAATGAAGGAAGACTGGCAGGACAGAAGGATAGGAAAGAGTAAAAAATGAATGACAGAGAGAAGAAAGGAAGGAATTAAGGAAGGTATAAAGAAAGCAGGAGTTGCCTGGTGAAACGGAGGTAATTTATTCGTACCCATCGCCGCCAAATGACTGACGTCAGGGGCTGATGATGATGACGTGCACTTAGCTTTGAATCGTTTGTGCACGTACTTGCATGTAGGTATTATGCATGCATGTTAGGATTGTTCGGGTTTATGGTTAGGGATTTTAAAAAATCAGGCAGGAATCAAGCTTTATTTCCACTGTTCATTATTACACTGCTTGAAACTGTTTATTAACATTTTTTTAAAGAAGCAGCAACTGCTCGAAAAAGTTATCTGATAACCGGCGTCTGTTTGACCTTACAATCATGCTTACAAAAACTATGCTGAGTCTGTCTACCAGTGCAGATGAAGGAGTGCATTCAGCATTACATTTGATAAATAATAGCCTTGCAGTTGGGTAGCAATGAAGCTGCAAGCATCATTAGAACCTCTCTATCATTTTCGATATGGGGCTGTCCATAAATGACGTCACGCTATTTTGGCCGATTTTTAACCCCTCCCCTCGTCACTCTTCGTCACAAAATGTAAGACCCCCTCTGAAAATGACGTCACAAAGCGCTGACCCCCCAAAAAACCAATTTCCATGGCGCACCAAAGTGCTCCTTCATGGAACAAATAGTGAAAGCATGAATATTTTAAAATCTAATGGTGACCAAATATTGAAATAATTAGAAAATTATTAATAATGGTGCCCGTATACATTAAAATAATTTTAAAAATAATGAAAATTTAATCCTCAAAATTAGTGCTGTTATTATTAGAATTAAATTGTTGTTAATTGTTAAATTTTATAACATAGACCTGGTGTGACGTCACACTACTCAGACCCCCACCCCCATGTCACACATCGTCACAAATTTCCGACCCCCCCCTTCCCCTAGGTGCGTGACGTCATTTATGGACGGCCCCTATAGCCTAAGCTTACTGCAAGATAAACTGTCATCGATGGTGACAAATTCAGTTTTGAAAGCATCGTTTTCCTTACCAACCAAATCAGCGTCAACAAACACTTTTTAAAATGAGACAAATCATGGTTTCCCAGAGTAAGGTTGACAAAGTGATTACAAACTTTGTGATAAAGGGAATGTATTCTTTGTCAATCGCTGAGCAACCGGAATCCAGTGGCGTAACGAGGGGGCAGGGGGGCGGCCGCCCCCGGGCGCAGGACGGGGGGCGCAAAATTAGGTCTGAAAATGTGTTTTTTGTTAAAGAAATCAGGTAAAAATAGAAAAATAGTAAAAAAGTAACTTTTTGTAGGTGAGTGTGGGGCGCGCGGGCAAGGGGGCGCAAAATGATATTTGACAAGTTTCTTGTTGAAAAACAGAGGGAAAAGCAAAACAAAACAAAAAAAACAAAAATCATCAGAAATTTTGGCGGAACTGAGAACAAAATTTTCAGGAAATTCTTGCCCCCGGGCGCACGAACCCC